>JAVTVY010017305.1:0-59724 GCA_036873755.1 Hanleya hanleyi | reverse complement strand
GATTTAGAATTATCGGTTCAAACGCTTTTACCAGGAATATACACATTTTACAGTCCCTTATCAATGCATGTGTAAAAGTGTTGACCGTAAACACACCTACAGACTCCCGAAGCTTTGCCTGATTCACGATATTAGGATCGTAAAACTGGAACATTGTAGCGGCATATTATCTGACGTTGTATATTTCTGGAATCTCACCGTCTCTTAGTAATAAAGTTGTATGTAAAACCGCCAAACACCTTTTAGGTGTGTATTTCGGTTCATCGCATATTTCTGGAATCTCATCGTCTCTTAGTAATAAATCAGTATCTCACACCCAACTCCTTTATGGAGTGTGCGTAGTTAACATAACCGTTGCTGGAGACAGATCAACCCGACACCATGCAGACAGACGAACACTATAGCGTGTGGTGAAAGATGTGATTTCATAATACGTGATTTCAGTAATTCTGCATTCAGTGTTTCGAACCTCTTTATATCATTGTGATATCCGCGGGTTCTCATCAGGGGGTGCGGTTTAGTATAATGGTAGACTAATTCTTTGCACATACATATTTGCAGGAACCTTTTCCTTGAATATCGGAATTTAAACTGGGATGTACCAGTACCAATTTTCTGGAGGGCGTGCACCGGTTAGGTGTCTAATTCGATATTTTAATGTGACCCCATCTGCATATTATCAGAGCCTGCATCAAGTCATGGTAGGTGGGCATACACCGTGAAGGTGTCTCGTTTGGTACCGTATAATAAAGTGCATATTAATAGAGCCTGCACCAATTTATGGTAGGTGGGCACGCACGGTATAGGTGTCTCATTCGATATATTAAAAGTTTAATGCATCTGCATAATATCAGAGCCTGCACCAATTTATGGTAGGTGGGCATGCACCGTCTAGGTGATTTCGTTCAGTATTCACTTTATAGGTGAACAGAACCATTCAACGCCGGACAGGTCTTCTCGTTCAGTATTCACTTTATAGGTGAAGGAACTGATCAACGCACCGTTTAGGTGTGGGAAATCAACATACGCTTTATAGGCGATGAGATTTGTTTCTTTCCTTTGTCCGACGTTATGACTGTCCGCTATGCTGGTTTTTGGAATACTCTCAGCTAGCCAGCCCGGCATTGTCTTATATAAGGATAGCTGCTGGGCGCGCGGACCTTGGCGAAAGCACTAGAGAGAGAATCGTAAAATCCGTCCGTCATTTGCAGATTTGTGTTTCTTTTCCTAATGAAAAGTTGAAAAGCTGGCAGTAAAGCTCACTGTGCGTCGCAATAAATCGGCAAAATACGTACAAGTAAGTTTACTCTATACGTATACAGCAATTATGACTGGAATGTTCCAACTTCTTGGTCTACATGCTTGGTATACAGTAAATTTTCAAACAAATTCATATGGCATTGATATGACGTCACAGTTTCCATAGCAAATTTGGAGTCCAATGGAAATCACTTGAGAGAATGGGTAATATATATCATTTTAATCATCTCCATTGATAAACTTGGTCGATATCTGTACTTCTTTCAATACAATTTCGCCATTTTCGCTGCATTTCTGGGTTTCTAGTGTCGAGCGCCTGCATGGTTGAGTAGCTGATCTGTCTCCATTTATCAGAATATAGAACGAGCCAAATGCTCATATCATTTGGCTTGTTGGGATAAAATCCCACGAACGATAATGAAATTCCCATGATGGGCAGCGTTTTCCTCTGTATATCTGTAAATCCAATTCGCTGGTCTACATTTCAATAGCCATAGGTCCAACCATCTAATCTCTCATCATTCTATTGAAGAACATAGATTTTGTAGCTGAAATATCACAGGTATTCAGATAAATATATAATACGGCTCTTTTCATCACGAATCCTCTGGTTCGTTTAGGTGTGGGAAATCAACATACGCTTTATAGGCGATGAGATTTGTCTCTTTCCTTCGTCCGACGTTATAACTGTCAGCTATGCTGGTTTTGGAATACTCTGAAATATCACTGGTATTCAGATAAATTTATAGTACTGCACGGATCCTCTGATTCTCGGTTCTTAGGTGGTAAAGAAAGCAAATATCATTCATATGATGCAGCGGCATATACTTTAGGACGCGATTTCCGATTTCCTCCCTCTGCTTGTTCCGTATTAATTGGAAGTATCCATTACTTTGATGTAGGTTTATACAGGGCACGATAACATATACCAACCGCCGCTGTGTTGAGCGCATTTCCTCTCGATAATATCATGCGTATCTGTTAGTTCTTGGCTGGCTGTGTATATACGAACTCCCATCGTCTCGTATCCCCCATTTCGAGACCATTTTGGTCCTGTGTGTTGTGCGTTTTTACGCATGTATCTTAGTTAAATGTCTATTTCCATTCGAATAGAACGGGAGAGAATATTTGAGTGGACTTTTGGCATTCTTGTATAGCATCACACATAATAATATATGCATATTACGTAGCACTGGCGTTTATAGCTGGTTTATGCGAACACAATGTTGAGGCCGACTGATTAATTTCAGCAAAACAACCAACTTTCTAGGTTTGTTGTTCAACTCGCCAATCGATGACATCTCCGTACGCGATTAAGTCGTCGTATGGGATTCTGATCAATGTGTTAAATCCTGTTATGATTTCGTTCAGCAAAGTGAGACGTAAAGTCTTCCTGACCACAAGGATATTATAGTGGGTAGCACATTTATAACTGGATAATTTGTGAGTGCATGACGTTAGCCTATTTGGCTATGTTCTGGTTAGTGAATTCGACTCCACTCCAAGAAGACTGTAAGGATCAAGCGAGTAACTCGAAAAACGGGAAACCCATGATACACGTGTGAGGTCAGGTTGGACACAAGGTCCGCAAGTTCAGTGTAAAAGTGTTGACCGTAAACACACCTACAGACTCCCGAAGCTTTGCCTGATTCACGATATTAGGATCGTAAAACTGGAACATTGTAGCGGCATATTATCTGACGTTGTATATTTCTGGAATCTCACCGTCTCTTAGTAATAAAGTTGTATGTAAAACCGCCAAACACCTTTTAGGTGTGTATTTCGGTTCATCGCATATTTCTGGAATCTCATCGTCTCTTAGTAATAAATCAGTATCTCACACCCAACTCCTTTATGGACTGTGCGTAGTTAACATAACCGTTGCTGGAGACAGATCAACCCGACACCATGCAGACAGACGAACACTATAGCGTGTGGTGAAAGATGTGATTTCATAATACGTGATTTCAGTAATTCTGCATTCAGTGTTTCGAACCTCTTTATATCATTGTGATATCCGCGGGTTCTCATCAGGGGGTGCGGTTTAGTATAATGGTAGACTAATTCTTTGCACATACATATTTGCAGGAACCTTTTCCTTGAATATCGGAATTTAAACTGGGATGTACCAGTACCAATTTTCTGGAGGGCGTGCACCGGTTAGGTGTCTAATTCGATATTTTAATGTGACCTCATCTGCATATTATCAGAGCCTGCATCAAGTCATGGTAGGTGGGCATACACCGTGAAGGTGTCTCGTTTGGTACCGTATAATAAAGTGCATATTAATAGAGCCTGCACCAATTTATGGTAGGTGGGCACGCACGGTATAGGTGTCTCATTCGATATATTAAAAGTTTAATGCATCTGCATAATATCAGAGCCTGCACCAATTTATGGTAGGTGGGCATGCACCGTGTAGGTGATTTCGTTCAGTATTCACTTTATAGGTGAACAGAACCATTCAACGCCGGACAGGTCTTCTCGTTCAGTATTCACTTTATAGGTGAAGGAACTGATCAACGCACCGTTTAGGTGTGGGAAATCAACATACGCTTTATAGGCGATGAGATTTGTTTCTTTCCTTTGTCCGACGCTACAACTGTCTGCTATGCTGGTTTTGGAATACTCTGAGCTAGCTTGATTGAAATTGTAGTTTAAGGGCCGCTTCCCATTCGGATTTCGCGGCCCATCAACTCAATGTTTTATTTGGATTTCGCGGTACATTTCTTTTTTTTCTTTTAATATCTTTTCCAGCGCTAAATATATAAATAAATAAATAAATAAATAAATAACTAAATAAATAAATAAATAAATAAATAAATAATAAATAACAATGATAGATTAGCAGGAGATATAAATAGAAGTAAATGAAAGTCGCTATGTACAAGTTCGTAAGTCTCTTTCGGGTTTTTTGGGTTAAGCTATACTAGTAAATATGAGTTCACTGTAGGTCTAATCGCGTGGATGATTCCTTTGTCTTGGTACCCCTTTGTACGCACAAAGCCGTCCAGAAAAAACTGGAGAACCATGGGCGTCTTCAGGATTTTTCGAATCGACTTCCGTAACGACGCCCTTGGGAACAGGGTCGGTTCTTCCAGAAATCTGTGCCTGTAACTATTGCTTGGAGTGTGTATTGGGGCACAGGACGGCAGGTCTACGTCCTATATTGTGTGAAAGTCAAAGGATGATATGTGTTGAGGCGTGTCATTTCGGTGTCATATATGGGGTAGCGTGTCTGTGTGGTTTAGGATTCGGTATTCTGGTTGCTCAGTTCGGTGGAGTAGCCTGTCCAGCGTGGTACAGGGTCGAGTATCCTGGTCGTTCTTGTTGTCCGACGATGATGATCTTCATGCATGTTCATCTCCATTTGGTGTTGTTTTATAATATTTGTCGTCATCGGTGTTCTGTTTCATGGCTGGTCTTACTCGTCTGTGGTCTTCAGTGTGCTGTGCCTGTATTACAAAGAATAGAAGAGTTTGTAGTTTCTTGTTTTCTGGTGTTATTTTTTGCCATCGACTGGCACTATCGTGATCTAAGTCACACATGATCAATAGCAATAAATAATTAGGTACTAAATATTATAAATAAAAATATTTTTATAGTTAAAGCCGATTGTGAATGTTTGATATAACCTCCAGTCTACTGCCCCTGCATGAAGACCGGACGGTTAACATTCGTTAACGAGGGTTGGAAATAAGGGAACACAATTTGATCGGAGCTCGTTATTAGGAGCTTTTAATTTGATCAGTGAATTTGTCTATGTTATTGCTATGGCATTTTGAAATAATTAGGTACTAAATATTATAAATAAAAAATTTTTTATAGTTAAAGCCGACTGTGAATGTTTGATATAACCTCCAGTCTACTGCCCCTGCATGAAGACCGGTCGGTTAACATTCGTTAACGAGGGTTGGAAATAAGGGAACACAATTTGGTCGGAGCTCGTTATTAGGAACTTTTGATTTGATCAGTGAATTTGTCTATGTTATTGCTATGGCATTTTGATTGGTTAGTGTCCAAATTTGATCAGTCATTTCTGATCACTGACCCTCATTTCCGCCCCTGCTCATCTCAGCTAGCCAGCCCGGCATTGTCTTATATAAGGATAGCTGCTGGGCGCGCGGACCTTGGCGAAAGCACTAGAGAGAGAATCGTAAAATCCGTCCGTCATTTGCAGATTTGTGTTTCTTTTCCTAATGAAAAGTTGAAAAGCTGGCAGTAAAGCTCACTGTGCGTCGCAATAAATCGGCAAAATACGTACAAGTAAGTTTACTCTATACGTATACAGCAATTATGACTGGAATGTTCCAACTTCTTGGTCTACATGCTTGGTATACAGTAAATTTTCAAACAAATTCATATGGCATTGATATGACGTCACAGTTTCCATAGCAAATTTGGAGTCCAATGGAAATCACTTGAGAGAATGGGTAATATATATCATTTTAATCATCTCCATTGATAAACTTGGTCGATATCTGTACTTCTTTCAATACAATTTCGCCATTTTCGCTGCATTTCTGGGTTTCTAGTGTCGAGCGCCTGCATGGTTGAGTAGCTGATCTGTCTCCATTTATCAGAATATAGAACGAGCCAAATGCTCATATCATTTGGCTTGTTGGGATAAAATCCCACGAACGATAATGAAATTCCCATGATGGGCAGCGTTTTCCTCTGTATATCTGTAAATCCAATTCTTCGCTGGTCTACATTTCAATAGCCATAGGTCCAACCATCTAATCTCTCATCATTCTATTGAAGAACATAGATTTTGTAGCTGAAATATCACAGGTATTCAGATAAATATATAATACGGCTCTTTTCATCACGAATCCTCTGGTTCGTTTAAGTGTGGGAAATCAACATACGCTTTATAGGCGATGAGATTTGTCTCTTTCCTTCGTCCGACGTTATAACTGTCAGCTATGCTGGTTTTGGAATACTCTGAAATATCACTGGTATTCAGATAAATTTATAGTACTGCACGGATCCTCTGATTCTCGGTTCTTAGGTGGTAAAGAAAGCAAATATCATTCATATGATGCAGCGGCATATACTTTAGGACGCGATTTCCGATTTCCTCCCTCTGCTTGTTCCGTATTAATTGGAAGTATCCATTACTTTGATGTAGGTTTATACAGGGCACGATAACATATACCAACCGCCGCTGTGTTGAGCGCATTTCCTCTCGATAATATCATGCGTATCTGTTAGTTCTTGGCTGGCTGTGTATATACGAACTCCCATCGTCTCGTATCCCCCATTTCGAGACCATTTTGGTCCTGTGTGTTGTGCGTTTTTACGCATGTATCTTAGTTAAATGTCTATTTCCATTCGAATAGAACGGGAGAGAATATTTGAGTGGACTTTTGGCATTCTTGTATAGCATCGCACATTAATAATATATGCATATTACGTAGCACTGGCGTTTATAGCTGGTTTATGCGAACACAATGTTGAGGCCGACTGATTAATTTCAGCAAAACAACCAACTTTCTAGGTTTGTTGTTCAACTCGCCAATCGATGACATCTCCGTACGCGATTAAATCGTCGTATGGGATTCTGATCAATGTGTTAAATCCTGTTATGATTTCGTTCAGCAAAGTGAGACGTAAAGTCTTCCTGACCACAAGGATATTATAGTGGGTAGCACATTTATAACTGGATAATTTGTGAGTGCATGACGTTAGCCTATTTGGCTATGTTCTGGTTAGTGAATTCGACTCCACTCCAAGAAGACTGTAAGGATCAAGCGAGTAACTCGAAAAACGGGAAACCCATGATACACGTGTGAGGTCAGGTTGGACACAAGGTCCGCAAGTTCAGTGTAAAAGTGTTGACCGTAAACACACCTACAGACTCCCGAAGCTTTGCCTGATTCACGATATTAGGATCGTAAAACTGGAACATTGTAGCGGCATATTATCTGACGTTGTATATTTCTGGAATCTCACCGTCTCTTAGTAATAAAGTTGTATGTAAAACCGCCAAACACCTTTTAGGTGTGTATTTCGGTTCATCGCATATTTCTGGAATCTCATCGTCTCTTAGTAATAAATCAGTATCTCACACCCAACTCCTTTATGGAGTGTGCGTAGTTAACATAACCGTTGCTGGAGACAGATCAACCCCTGTGGTAAGTAATTTGACCGTAAACACACCTACAGCCTCTCGGAGCTTTGCCTGATTCACGATATTAGGATCGTAAAACTGGAACATTGTATCGGCATATTATCTTATGTTGTATATATTCCTGGAATCTCGCTGTCTACTTGGTAATAAAGCTGTATGTAAAACCGCCAAACACCTTTTAGGTGTGTATTCTGGTTCATCCCATATTTCTGGAATCTAATCGTCTCTTAGTACTAAATCAGTATCTAACACCAAACTCCTTTTAGGAGTGTACGTGGTTAACATAACCGTTGCTGGAGACAGATCAACCCTTACGGTCAAATTACTTACCACTGCGATTGCGGGCCTTGTGTCCAACCCTGACCTCACACGTGTATCATGGGTTTCTCGTTTTCGAGTTACTCGCTTGATCCTTACAGTTTTCCTGGAGTGGAGTCGGATTCACTAACCAGAACACAGCCACATAGGCTAACGTCATCCACTCACAAATTATCCAGTTTAAACGGTGTTACTCACTATACTACCCTCGTGGTCAGGAAGACTTTACGTCTCACTTTGCTGAACGAAATCATAACAGGCTTTAACACATTTATCAGAATCCCATACGACGATTTAATCGCGTACGGAGATGTCATCGATTGGCGAGTTGTGCAACAAACCTAGAAAGTTGGTTGTTTTGCTGAAATTAAATCAGGCGGCCTCAACATTATGTCCGCATAAACCAGCCGTAACGCCAGTGCTACGAAATATGCATATATTATTAATGCGTGATGCTATACAAGAATGCCAAAAGTCCACTCAAATATTCTCTCGCGTTCTATTCGAATGAAAATAGATATTTATCTAAGATATATGCGTAAATACGCACAACACACAGAACCAAAATGGTCCCGACATAGGGGATACGAAACCATGGGAGTTCGTATATACACAGCCAGCCAAGAACTAACAGATACGCATGATATATAGAGAGGAAATGCGTTCAACACAGCTGCGGATGGTATTACGCTTGATATTGTCGAGAGGAAATGCGCTCAACACAGCTGCGGATGGCATAGGTTACTGTGCCCAGTATAAACCTACATCAAACTAATATATGCGTAACACGCACATCTAACAGATCCACATATGGTTCAGTAATGATGGATACTTCCAATCAATACGGAACAAGCAGAGGGAGGAAATCGGAAATCGCGTCCTCAAGTATATGCCGCTGCATCATATGAAGATGATATTTGCTTTCTGTACCACATAAGGACCCCGGAACCAGAGGATTCGTGATGAAAATCCGTATTATAAATTTATCTGAATACCTGTGATATTTCAGAGTATTCCTAAACCAGCATAGCTGACAGTTATAACGTCGGACAAAGGAAAGACACAAATCTCATCGCCTATAAAGCGTATGTTGATTTCCCACACCTAAACGAACTAGGGGATTCGTGATGAAAAGAGCCGTATTATAAATTTATCTGAATACCTGTGATATTTCAGCTACAAAATCTATGTTCTTCCATAGAATAATGAGAGATTAGATGCTTGGACCTATGGCTATTGAAAGTTAGACCAGCGAATTGGATTTACAGATATACAGAGGAAAACGCTGTCCATCATGAGAATTTCATTATCGTTCGTGGGATTTTAGCCCAACAAGCCAAAAGGATATGAGCATTTGGCTCGTTCTATATTCTAATAAATGGAGACAGATCAGCTACCCAACCATGCAGGCGCTCGACACTACAGAAACCCAGAAATGCAGCGAAAATGGCGAAATTGTATTGAAAGAAGTACAGATGTCGATCAAGTTTATCGCTGGAGATGATTAAAATGATATATATTACACATACTATCAAGTGATTTCCATTGGATTCCAAATTTTGCTATAGAATCTGTGATGTTATATCAATGCAATATGAATTTGTTTGAAAAATGACTTCATATCAAGCATGTCGACCAGGAAGTTGGAATTTTCCAGTCATAATTGCCGTATACGTATAGAGTAAACTTACTTGTACATATTTTGCCGATTTATTGCGACGCACAGTGCGCTTTACTGCCAGCTTTTCAACTTTTCATTGGAAAAAGAAACACAAATTTGCAAATGACGGACGGATTTAACGATTCTCTCCCTTGTGCTTTCGCCAAGGTCCGCGCGCCCCGCATCTATCCTTATATAAGACACTGCCGGGCTGGCTAGCCGACTGTCTTGATAACAAAGTTAAGTGCTCCTTGTTTGCCGATGATAAAGCTATATGGTTTTCTCATCGAAACTTCAACTTATGTGTTGAAAAAATTCAACAGGCTTTAGATGATATTTTGAAATGGGGGAAAACTTGGGGTTTTAAATTTTCTCCCATTAAATCTGAGGCAGTTCTTTTTACAAAAAAATTTTTGCCTGAGCCACTAGTGTTATTTTACAATGGTGCCAGGTTAAAATGTTCTGATTCATTTAAATATTTGGGGGTTACATTTGATAAATATCTAACATGGCAGGCCCATATTGATATATTGATTAAGAAATGTCAGAAAACTCTCAATCTTATGCGCTGTGTATCTAAACATAGTTGGGGTGCTGACAAAAAAACCTTATTAATGATGTATCGGAGTCTAATAAGATCCCGCCTAGATTACTGTTGCGAGGCATACGACTCTGCGTGTGTCTCATTAAAAAACAAACTAGATTCTATACAGTGTCAGGCTCTCCGCATATGTACTGGAGCATTACGTTCAACACCTTTGCATGCTTTACAGGTTGCTTGTGCGGAAATACCACTATCCATCAGAAGACAAATGAGAACCCTCAAATATTTTATGAAAATTAAACAGTCAATAAACCATCCAACTAGTGATATTCTAGAACCTTCATGGTATGATGGTTTATTTTGGGATAGTAACGTTAAGCGTTACTTCCCATTTAATATTAGAGCAAACATCTTGTATGAACAAACAAATGCTGATGTTTTCTCTATCCAGAATTGTTTTATGCAGAGTTACCCACCCTGGCTGTTGACTACACCAAACATATATATGGGATTACATACACAAATTAAAAAATCTGACCCACCCCATATTATTACTGGATATACAAAAGAATATATTAAATCTAATTGGAGTGAATACATGCAAGTGTTTACAGATGCCTCCAAGTGTCCAGATACCGGCAGGGTGGGTGCTGCATTTTGCATACCTGAAATAAAATATTCTAAATCCTTTAGAATTAATAATCATGTGAGTGTATATACAGCTGAGCTGACAGCTATATTAATGGCACTCAATTTTATTAGAGATACTAGTATATCTAGAGCTGTAATTTTTACAGACTCTCTTAGCTCTTTACAAGCAATGCTTAACTTCTCTTGGAGCCGGTCTTCAAGTATTTTATATGAAATATTATATTTTGTCACTACGATGACTTATGAAAATATAGTAATTTATTTCGATTGGGTTCCGGGCCATTCTGGTATATATGGGAATGAGCTTGCGGACTCTCTTGCTAAGCACGCATCCGCACTTCCAGATATTAATATACATATGGGATTGACCATAAATGAAGCCATGGCTTGTTTATATCCTTATTTTAAATCTAAATGGCAGGAATGCTGGGATAATTCAGAGAAGGGGCGTTTTTATTATCAATTTCAGCCTTCAGTTACAGACGCCTCTTTGAATTTACCAAATCGCCACGCTGAAGTACTTGTTTTTAGACTTCTTGTCGGGCATATTCCCCTGAATTCATATCTCTTTAGATGTAATTTACATCCCACTGGAGTGTGTGATGCGTGTGATGTAGAAGAAGGCATCAGTCACTATTTATTATCGTGTACACGATTTAATAATCAGAGATTAAACTTTTTTAATGAACTTATATGTGCTGGTGTCTTCAATCATACCATGGAATCCATTTTAAAGCCTAGAAAAAACCGTGATAAAGTTTTTATGGCTATTTATAGATATATACTGCACACACGCAGATTCTAATTTATATTGATTTTATTATTTTGTTCTACATTTCCCATCTAGTCTAGGGGAGGGTACAACTGTTACCTCCCCTTCCATCCTGTGGAATAAATTATAATAGTTTTATTGGTTAATTAATAGTACATGCATATTACAAGTTGATGAATAATAAAATTCTAGAATAGTTTAATATATATTTTCTTACCTGTGGTTAAGAAATTATACCAATATTTATACTCTGAGAAAGAGTTTTGTTTTAAATGGTATCCTTGCTTTTTCTGATTGGACATTTGTGTCTGATGATACCATGAGGTCATCACTCACGGTGTTCATCGGGACAGGCATAGATATTACATCAAATCTCGTTTTTATTCACCACTCTGTTTAATATACATTTTCTTACATTTGCTTAAGGGAGGGGGTTGGGGTAAACAGTTTTATTTTAAATAATGTCTTGCTTGTTCTGGTTGGACATTGGTGTCTGATGATACCACGAGGTCATCATTCACTGTCTTCATCAGGATGAGTATAGATATTACATCTAATCTCGATTTTTCTCACATTGTCAAATCTAAATCTATATGATGAGTTTAATTTTTGTTTAAACAAAATATGCATGTGCTATATTAGCCTTTTTAGTTCAGTTTTATTATATTTATTTTTTAGAAAGGGTCGTTAGGATTTTATTATTATTAAATTAATTGTGTTGGTCCATACATGCTCCCTTCCTTTTATGTCTCTAACCTCACCATGACATTAAATAACGCATTTGGAGTTTGATTTTTCTACATATTTTTTAATCCATTACAAATCCGTATAGTTGGATATTTTAAATCAATATATATGTTGTACATCAAACTCAATGCAACGACCTGGCGCGCATAATTTTATTAAATTGAAAGCGCCATTCAAATTAAAATAGTAGTAGTAGTAGCTAGCTCAGAGTATTCCAAAACCAGCACAGCAGACAGTTGTAGCGTCGGACAAAGGAAAGAAACAAATCTCATCGCCTATAAAGCGTATGTTGATTTCCCACACCTAAACGGTGCGTTGATCAGTTCCTTCACCTATAAAGTGAATACTGAACGAAAAGACCTATCCGGCGATGAATGGTTCTGTTCACCTATAAAGTGAATACTGAACGAAATCACCTAGACGGTGCATGCCCACCTACCATAAATTGGTGCAGGCTCTGATATTATGCAGATGCATTAAACTTTAATATATGGAATGAGACACCTATATCGTGCGTGCCCACCTACCATAAATTGGTGCAGGCTCTATTAATATGCAGATGCTGTCAACTTTATTATACGGTACCAAATGAGACAACTTCACGAAACATGCATGCCCACCTACCATGACTTAAAAATTGGTGCAGGCTTTAATTCTGTCACCGGAACGGTACATTCCAGTTCAAATTCTGATAGTCAAGGAAAAGGTTCCTGCAAATATGTATGTGCAAAGAATTATTCTACCATTATACTAAACCGCACCCCCTGATGAGAACCCGCGGATATCACAATGATATAAAGAGGTTCGAAACACTGAATGCAGAATTACTGAAATCACATATTATGAAATCACATTTTTCGCCACACGTTCTAGTGTTCGTCTGTCTGCATGGTGTCGGGTTGATCTGTCTCCAGCAACGGTTATGTTAACCACGTACACTCCTAAAAGGAGTTTGGTGTTAGATACTGATTTAGTACTAAGAGACGATGAGATTCCAGAAATATGGGATGAACCAGAATACACACCTAAAAGGTGTTTGGCGGTTTTACATACAGCTTTATTACCAAGTAGACAGCGAGATTCCAGGAATATATACAACATAAGATAATATGCCGATACAATGTTCCAGTTTTACGATCCTAATATCGTGAATCAGGCAAAGCTCCGGGAGGCTGTAGGTGTGTTTACGGTCAAATTACTTACCACTGCGATTGCGGGCCTTGTGTCCAACCCTGACCTCACACGTGTATCATGGGTTTCTCGTTTTCGAGTTACTCGCTTGATCCTTACAGTTTTCCTGGAGTGGAGTCGGATTCACTAACCAGAACACAGCCACATAGGCTAACGTCATCCACTCACAAATTATCCAGTTTAAACGGTGTTACTCACTATACTACCCTCGTGGTCAGGAAGACTTTACGTCTCACTTTGCTGAACGAAATCATAACAGGCTTTAACACATCTATCAGAATCCCATACGACGATTTAATCCCGTACGGAGATGTCATCGATTGGCGAGTTGTGCAACAAACCTAGAAAGTTGGTTGTTTTGCTGAAATTAAATCAGGCGGCCTCAACATTATGTCCGCATAAACCAGCCGTAACGCCAGTGCTACGAAATATGCATATATTATTAATGCGTGATGCTATACAAGAATGCCAAAAGTCCACTCAAATATTCTCTCGCGTTCTATTCGAATGAAAATAGATATTTATCTAAGATATATGCGTAAATACGCACAACACACAGAACCAAAATGGTCCCGACATAGGGGATACGAAACCATGGGAGTTCGTATATACACAGCCAGCCAAGAACTAACAGATACGCATGATATATAGAGAGGAAATGCGTTCAACACAGCTGCGGATGGTATTACGCTTGATATTGTCGAGAGGAAATGCGCTCAACACAGCTGCGGATGGCATAGGTTACTGTGCCCAGTATAAACCTACATCAAACTAATATATGCGTAACACGCACATCTAACAGATCCACATATGGTTCAGTAATGATGGATACTTCCAATCAATACGGAACAAGCAGAGGGAGGAAATCGGAAATCGCGTCCTCAAGTATATGCCGCTGCATCATATGAAGATGATATTTGCTTTCTGTACCACATAAGGACCCCGGAACCAGAGGATTCGCGATGAAAATCCGTATTATAAATTTATCTGAATACCTGTGATATTTCAGAGTATTCCTAAACCAGCATAGCTGACAGTTATAACGTCGGACAAAGGAAAGACACAAATCTCATCGCCTATAAAGCGTATGTTGATTTCCCACACCTAAACGAACTAGGGATTCGTGATGAAAAGAGCCGTATTATAAATTTATCTGAATACCTGTGATATTTCAGCTACAAAATCTATGTTCTTCCATAGAATAATGAGAGATTAGATGCTTGGACCTATGGCTATTGAAAGTTAGACCAGCGAATTGGATTTACAGATATACAGAGGAAAACGCTGTCCATCATGAGAATTTCATTATCGTTCGTGGGATTTTAGCCCAACAAGCCAAAAGGATATGAGCATTTGGCTCGTTCTATATTCTAATAAATGGAGACAGATCAGCTACCCAACCATGCAGGCGCTCGACACTACAGAAACCCAGAAATGCAGCGAAAATGGCGAAATTGTATTGAAAGAAGTACAGATGTCGATCAAGTTTATCGCTGGAGATGATTAAAATGATATATATTACACATACTATCAAGTGATTTCCATTGGATTCCAAATTTTGCTATAGAATCTGTGATGTTATATCAATGCAATATGAATTTGTTTGAAAAATGACTTCATATCAAGCATGTCGACCAGGAAGTTGGAATTTTCCAGTCATAATTGCCGTATACGTATAGAGTAAACTTACTTGTACATATTTTGCCGATTTATTGCGACGCACAGTGCGCTTTACTGCCAGCTTTTCAACTTTTCATTGGAAAAAGAAACACAAATTTGCAAATGACGGACGGATTTAACGATTCTCTCCCTTGTGCTTTCGCCAAGGTCCGCGCGCCCCGCATCTATCCTTATATAAGACACTGCCGGGCTGGCTAGCTCAGAGTATTCCAAAACCAGCACAGCAGACAGTTGTAGCGTCGGACAAAGGAAAGAAACAAATCTCATCGCCTATAAAGCGTATGTTGATTTCCCACACCTAAACGGTGCGTTGATCAGTTCCTTCACCTATAAAGTGAATACTGAACGAAAAGACCTATCCGGCGATGAATGGTTCTGTTCACCTATAAAGTGAATACTGAACGAAATCACCTAGACGGTGCATGCCCACCTACCATAAATTGGTGCAGGCTCTGATATTATGCAGATGCATTAAACTTTAATATATGGAATGAGACACCTATATCGTGCGTGCCCACCTACCATAAATTGGTGCAGGCTCTATTAATATGCAGATGCTGTCAACTTTATTATACGGTACCAAATGAGACAACTTCACGAAACATGCATACCCACCTACCATGACTTAAAATTGGTGCAGGCTTTAATTCTGTCACCGGAACGGTACATTCCAGTTCAAATTCTGATAGTCAAGGAAAAGGTTCCTGCAAATATGTATGTGCAAAGAATTACTCTACCATTATACTAAACCGCACCCCCTGATGAGAACCCGCGGATATCACAATGATATAAAGAGGTTCGAAACACTGAATGCAGAATTACTGAAATCACATATTATGAAATCACATCTTTCGCCACACGCTAGAGTGTTCGTCTGTCTGCATGGTGTCGGGTTGATCTGTCTCCAGCAACGGTTATGTTAACTACGTACACACCTAAAAGGAGTTTGGTGTTAGATACTGATTTAGTACTAAGAGACGATGAGATTCCAGAAATATGCGATGAACCAGAATACACACCTAAAAGGTGTTTGGCGGTTTTACATACAGCTTTATTACTAACTAGACGGCGAGATTCCAGGAATATATACAACATAAGATAATATGCCGATACATTGTTCCAGTTTTACGATCCTAATATCGTGAATCAGGCAAAGCTCCGGGAGGCTGTAGGTGTGTTTACGGTCAAATTACTTACCATTAGGGTTGATCTGTCTCCAGCAACGGTTATGTTAACCACGTACACTCCTAAAAGGAGTTTGGTGTTAGATACTGATTTAGTACTAAGAGACGATTAGATTCCAGAAATATGGGATGAACCAGAATACACACCTAAAAGGTGTTTTGGCGGTTTTACATACAGCTTTATTACCAAGTAGACAGCGAGATTCCAGGAATATATACAACATAAGATAATATGCCGATACAATGTTCCAGTTTTACGATCCTAATATCGTGAATCAGGCAAAGCTCCGAGAGGCTGTAGGTGTGTTTACGGTCAAATTACTTACCGCCAGTGTTGCTCATCATAGTTTAAAAACTTCGCAGATAATAGTTTGAGGTCGACAATAAAGAGATTAGTCGGCCTAACCAAGTTCGAAAAAAGAAAGAAAAAACGTCACAACCATGGTTTTCCGTTGCCACCCTCCCCCATGTTCAAGATTAATTTTACATGGTTCCGTCGCTTGGAGGGTTATGCAAATAGGTTCAAACTTAGCCCAATAATATGAGCTGGTAGATAAAAAATTGTGACTTCAATTTAGTTTAATATTTTCACTTAAGGGCGAATGCTAACACTTGTTAATTACTTGAAATATTGGATTTCCAGTGGCTATTTTGAAACGCCCGTTTGGGGTCTCAAAATTATTAATATAATTTAGTGACGATATTATTTGTAATCACAGGAGTATAATTGACCTAAACGTATCATTTGCCGAGGTGGTCTGGGAAATTCTTAAGAATGTCAGAATTTCTAAAATACTCAATAGCCTATGGTGATGAAGATGTTACTTCAACTGTCTATTTTTGGGGTCCGTTTCCATGGCAACGGCACCACATTTTGACAGTACTCGAAAAGTAGAGATCTTCACCTTCAAAATGATATATGATCCAGATGTGTGTAGGGTGGGTGCATTAAGTCGCCCCTGGAGGTGACCCTGGCCGTTCGCCTACATTGTCCACGGTCCATCGACAACCGATCCATGCGGTGGTGTTCGCCTTACATAGGGAATCGTCCGCAATGCGTTTTTGATACACACATCTGGTGGGGCTAATTTTCTTACAGTCTACATACTGAATTATCAGATAAGGAATAATCAAGGCCCACAGATAAACACAACCAGAATTACAGTGGTTCAAACCTGCCGCATTGGCTTATTCTGCACTTTTCGGTGCATTTACAGTCGACATTTTTCTCTTGTTGCAAAATTAGGACACCTTCAGCCAAAATCATATTAGACTGAATATTTCAGAATTATTTGTGTTTAAAATAGCTAAAATTGATTTTGGTTAAAGGTGTCCTATTTTTGTAACAAAAAAAAATCTGCACCGAAAAGTGCATACAAATAAGAAAATAAGCCAATGTACCAACTTTGTTGCGCTATAAATCCGTTTTCGTGCATCTGCAGCCCTTCATTATGTCGTGTCATATAATTCAGCATGTAGGCTGTACAAAATGGTCCATTTCATATCCTTTTGATAAAAGTGAAACTTTGGCCCTGCAAACCAAACAGCTTGAGGACGATTTCAGGGCCGCAGCCACACGCTTAAAACTAAAGTGTTGAAACTTACTCGTAAAGTGTTGAAATAACCCTTTAAGTGTGTCCACAGGGACAACACTTAAAGAGCAGTCCCTGTGGGCACACTTAAAGGGTTATTTTAACACTTTACGAGCAAGTTTCAACACTTTAGTTTTAAGCGTGCAGAATTTACTGAGGGATGGTTCGCCTTCACTCCAAAAGGGCACATCAGGGGTTTCGCTGTATGGGAAAAGGGGCAAATAGGGGGTTCGCTTTATTTTGAAATGGGCATTTATATGAGAAAAATATATAATATTTCCGAAAGGGGGGTTCGCCCGAACCCAGAAAACCCCCTTGGTTACGGGCCTGGATTTTCTCCCTTTTTTGATCACAAGTATGGGAATAATAAACCCCTCTGATGCAAGTAAACCCGACATCAGTACTTTAAGTATTTTGACGATGGATGGTCTCTGTACACCACCAGGGAACCACTGTTCAGGGAATAACATCGCTCAACTGGGGGACTTCAACAATGACTTTGCTGTCAACTCCCAAGGAACAGCCAAGATAAACCACTTCTTTCAACAGCACCGGCTCTTTCCATTTATCCACACCCCAACCACAGACCTTGGGACAAACACTGACCAGATCTCCACCAATTTGCAGCTCTACGACATGGCAGTGTGACTAACGTCACAGGACCTACGAACTATAGGGTAGGCTGAACTCTTGGAAATCACCCCACCCCAAGTTGAAATCCTGCCTATATTAAGATGGGCACAGCCCAAGTCAGAATCACCAGCGATTTTCATTAAAAATCACCAGAAAGTTTCATCAAAAGTAGGTCAGCTCAGAACTTGCTGGTAACAGTCCCCTAATGCACCTTCATGCAAAAAATCAAGGTTCTAATGTCAGCGGTTCTTCTTATTTTGCCGACGAAAGGATTCGGATGGACTCAATGACTACCGGACAATTTGCAGATGGTATAGCCTACTTCGTAGGAATATGTGCATGAAACCTGTTATTTGCATTACACGGCTGTTTGAATTTCCATCCACCCATCTTCAGAATCAGCTTGATTAAAAATGGGAAGAGAGGTAAAATCGACAAAGGTATTCATGCAATTTTGACTGCCGAAAATTCAATATTATTCAGTTTTTCCAGGTGTCAAATTGGGTTTTCAAATTTTTTACCACTGTTTCACATCGAGTTTTCAAAACAATGCCAATAGATCAGAGACCGCAACTGTCTTATTTCTGAATTAAATATTCCAATTGCTATGTTCTCTTCTTCACACTCAGTAATTCCACATATTTTAACTATCTTCTGCTTTCACACAAATTCATGTATTTACTTCTCAATTTAGTCAAATTATTTATTGTACTCGTCCAATGCATCCAACGTCCCACACTGCATTCCAACATATTTTAATCTTTTACAAACCACTGATAAAGCTTCTTCCGCATCCCTTCAAATCTTTCAGACCTCTACATATGCATTTTCCATTCATTGTGTACCAATATACAGTGACTGAAACTGTCTGGCTGAGGGGTTGTTCCACCTTTGCTATCTCACTGTGAACACTATCCCCGTCCCGGCGCATTGTGACTTCATCCATGGCCAATGACGTCTCCATTGCAACATATACAATGATTCTGGAGCTATCTGCTCTGTCGGAGATCGCTCGTCTATTTGACATCGATCTGTGTGTACGTACGCCTATCATAACAGCCTCTCCGATCTTCTGTTTGGAGGGAGCGATAATACCCCACACTCTCTACGGAGTAGGTTAAGGATAGTTCCCATGCACCCCAATCAAGTAGCTTTGGCCATGAAATCACGTGACTTTAGGCCATGAAATCACGTGACTTCATGAAATCACGTGACTGAATGCTGTTAAGCGTGATTACATCTAATTAGGATGCAAATTTGCGCTGATTAGCGTTAAATCAGTATTACTGGTTACGGGTTAGGGTTAGGTTTAGGGTTTTGGGGTTAGGGTTAGATCCAACGGTTGCTTTCAGCTGCTTCCGTGGCTCAGGGGTAAGATGCCTAACTATGGAGCAAAGAATGGCGGATTCGATCCCCCGTCGGTGCCAGTTTCGTTATTTTCGGACAGGTTTTTTTCTAGCTCGTAAATTGTTGGACGGGTAAATACAGTGCCCCAACAACATGTGAAAATTGATGGAAAAATTCTAAGTCCAACAAATAACAAATAACAGGCCACTTGATTGGGGTGCATGGGAACTATCCTCGACTACGGAGTAGAGTGGTACCTAAAATGGGAACCCTCTGTAACCATTACACCCGGTTTAAAGAAACCTAGTGAAATTCCACCCAAGTGGAAATCCATCTCACTCAAGCACTTCATTGAAAAATTTCACTCAAGTTGAGTGAGTTCAACTTGAGTGAAATAAAATTCACTCAGCTTGAGTAAGTTATCTTGAGCGGGATGAATTTTCACGCTTTCTTGGTTGAATTTTTCACTCAAGGTTTTGCAGAGAGTGTATTTACACGATAATACGTTGTACCTATGAGGGGAGGTAGCTCTACCATACATGGATATACCACCAAATTCAAGCACACTAAAATGGTACACGCTGA
Organism: Hanleya hanleyi; assembly: GCA_036873755.1. Lineage (NCBI taxonomy): Eukaryota > Metazoa > Mollusca > Polyplacophora > Lepidopleurida > Hanleyidae > Hanleya > Hanleya hanleyi. The sequence goes on along the minus strand of JAVTVY010017305.1, from coordinate 39,424 downwards.
ATGAACTTATATTTTAAAGTTCTCTCGATAGAGGACGCCACTGGTGGTTAAATTAACCCATCCGTCTATATTGTGTGATAATGTCACGAGTTAGCCCAGGAATGGCTGTAGTCTCAAATGACTGTGTGATCGACACGCCCACCTACACGGCAAAGGTTCAACAGCTATGTCACGAGTAAACATGCTCTTGCACATCACGTGTACACGCTATTATTTGTTATTCACTAGCACTCTATTACGAAACATTCAATCAAACTACTCCTATTCTCATAATAATACCGATGCTTTATTTTCTCCTCCAGATGAAACAGTTGGAAGATAGCAAACATGAAGTATGGTTGGCGGTGGCTATTAGCGGCGTTAGCTTTCTTCTTCACTTTGGGGTTGTGGATAAATTCCGGTAGGAGTAACACTGGTCTGAATTTCGTTTTCCATGGATATACAGTTCACACAGCTGGATGCAAAATGCCGGATTTCAATCCTTTCGATCAGTCAATTAAACCGTTTATCTGGACTCCGGCCCCACTCGATTGTGAACACCGATTCAAGGTCCCTTTGACTTACCAAGATGGTAACTGGCTGCGGATCAACAAAGACCGTTTGCGGGAGTACGGAGATGGATTCAAATATTGTGAATACTCAGCCATAATTCGCACTGATTCTTTTGATGGGACCATTCAGTTCCATTCAGACAAAAAGAACGTGTTCCTTTCAGACAAAAAGATTAGATTTAAAGACGACGTTCGTGTTGAAGACGAGTTTGTGAAAGTAGAATGTTTCGGTTACTATAAATTTTATCGGAATTATCATGCATTTATTATATCAAAACCTCTGATGCGAAATGATTCAACAAGGCGTGGTCCAGAAGCACTTCACTACAGACAAAAGCATCTGAACGTAATAATGCTTGGCGTTGATTCTGTCTCAAGGTTAAACAGTATACGACAACTGGTTAAGACTAGGAAATATTTACTCAATGACCTACACGCGTTGGAACTGCAGGGCTACAGCAAAGTAGCAGACAACACATTTTTAAACATTGTTCCCATGACAACGGGAAAATATATATCAGAGTTGCCATACATTCAAGAAAATATGTCCAAAAAGTTCTTCGATGAATATGATTTTATCTGGAAACGATTTAAGGAACGAGAATACAAGACATTCTATGCCGAAGACAATCCGCAGCAGGCAACTTTCAATGATGGGAAGGCCGGATTCCGACAGCCACCAACAGATCATTACTTCCGGCCATTTACTCTGGCTACTGAGGTGGATCACCTTTGGCACAACCATCACCATTGCTTTGCCGGTCGGATGGAAACTAGGATTGTTCTGGACTACTTGGCCGAATTCCTGCGCGTGTACAAGGATGAGCCGTACTTCGCCTACTCTTTCATTACGAGGCTCAGTCATGATTACGTTAACATGATTGGAGCAGGAGATGAGGTATACTTCCGGTTCTTAGAAAAGCTGAAAACTGGAGGTCATCTCGAGAACACCGTTCTGTTCTTCTTCAGCGACCACGGTATGCGGTGGGGAGATATACGGGGCACATACATAGGAAAGATGGAAGAGAGACTTCCAATGATGTATATCTCCTTTCCCGATTGGTTTAGAACAGAGTACCCGAAGGTTATGGAGAATTTGCTTTCTAATTCACGAGCACTAACAACTCCTTTCGATATCTACGAAACTCTAAAAGACATTTTATACTTGAATAATACTGCTCCTACAAAGCCAGGAAATGTCTTTGAGAGGGGGCTGAGTCTATTTAAACACATTCCAACAGAACGCTCGTGTGAACATGCAACAATTCTGCCCCATTGGTGCACCTGTCACTCACAAAACAGTATAGAAACCGACAACGAGATCATTCAAACAGTCGCTAACATGACCCTGCAATATATTAATTCAGAAACCTGCTCTCATAGGGCGCAATGTGCTGAATTAGGACTTTCAGCGGTAGTCAAAGCTTGGCGAACATTTCTCAGTGAGGTCTTAATTGCAGGAGAAGACAGCCAACATAAGGATTCCGCCATCATTGACTACCAAGTAACGATAAGAACTGTGCCGGGTGGAGGTCAGTTTGAAGCCACCGTCCGTTATTTCGAAGCAACAGAAAAGTTCAAGATGGCCGGTGATGTAAGCCGTGTGAACAAGTATGGTAACCAGTCCTCTTGTATTCGGGAATTTAATATGAAAAAATATTGCTTTTGTCGGACATGAACAGACTGCTATAGTTCGTTTTGAGGGAGTATAGTTTGTTGGTGCCATTGGCAGTCTGTATTCGATGACATTATTTTCCATGGCCTATGGTCATGCCTTCAAGCGATTAAAAGTGGAACTTCAGCTCATCCCACCATCTTGGAGATTCCACAATTATATGACCGTAGATTTCATCAACAGATTGATATTGTGTTTTGTTGGTTGCCTAGCTACGTTGGCATCAAAGGAAATACTGAAGCTGAGGAACTGGCTAAGACAGCCTTAGATAATGAGGTTGACCCTGTTGGAATTAAATATAGCGATTTCAGACACTCTATCTGTGCTTATGTGGGAAAGTTGTTTCAATCTTTATGGGATGCTGCTGATTATAAACTCCATGAGTTCTAAGAAACTGTAGGCTCTACTCATCTAAGCAGCCAGAAACGTTTCGATCAAGCCATGATCAGGCGACGTAGAACCGGCCATACACGATTAACTCAGGAACATTTACTACAAAAAGAACCAACCCCAAGGTGTATTGCATGTCACGAATATCTCACAGTGAAACATATTGAGATCGACTGTATAGATTTTAAGATTGTGAGAGATTCATTTTATCAAGCAGCTACTTTAGAAGATCTTTTTAGTCGAGTAAAAGAATATTGTATTTCAGGCTATTTGAGAGAAATCGGCTTGTGGTATAAATGTTGATGTATGTTTATGTTTTTAATGTGTTGTCTTGATTACTTCTGGATTGCTGGGTTATTAACTTGTCTTTGTTGGAATACTTAGAATTTTGTTAGATAGTCGCTAAAAAGCTGAAATATTGCTGAACGCGACGTTAAACCACGATTCTCTCTCTCTCTGTCTCCATGGCGTGCTTCAATTAACGAATTTATAGAGGTACAATCTGAATATTTCACCGCGTTAAATGTTTGTTTCCTTGTAGATTTGCTTCCCCCTCGTAATTCTGTTGCGTCGCTGCTACCAGTTCCATTTTCTTTTAAGAGTAGATTTTCATTATATCACTTTGCTAAACCCGGTTTACGAATGTCGAAATGTAGGGCAAACTTTAACATATATTGGTAGAATAACATAGACAACTTTATCAGAGGGTAAATCACACTGATGACCTTTGAATGCTAAAAATTCTTCCACCGCCCACGCAGCACGGGGCACAAGGATAAGTCGACATTTAACACGACACGTCCTCATTTACTCGCTGTGTCAGCGCATTGATGAACAACAGGCTTCTTTTCTTGAACGCCAACACGGTTTGCAAGACAAGTGTATTCATAGGGCATATTGTCAGTAGTATATAAAAGACCGCTGGACCCTTATTGACCTATTTATTTGTTCCCCGGGTAAAATTTAAGGGGGTAATTGGTCACGTGACCATCACGTGACATCGGGGGAACAGATCACTAGGTCAATTCAGCGGTCCTTTCCCTTGTTTAGTGGGACCCTCCACGTGCCCTTCCCGTGACCTCAAGTTTAAGTGCACAAAGGTCAATACGCCCCCAGACGCTCTTCTATAATGGTCATTAAGCCTTTATCTGCCCTTCCAAAGCATCAATGGAATGCACGTCATCAAACAGGGTCCCCGACAATATCGCCAGCACTATGCCCAGCATAAATGGCAAGTGGAGAACCCTCAGTTTCTCAATACCCGAGGGTCGGTCCGCATGGCACACACAAAAAACCCCCCAAAACATGAAACCATGGAAAGTAAGACTTATAGTAATAAACATAATCTATGGGTGCTGTACGATGTTATTATGACGATTCTAGGATCAGTGCGACCCCATGGTCGAGCGTTTATTGTCCAGTATATCTCCGCAAAAAATAACCATACAAAATGGCTGCGCTGGCTGTGGGGATTCCCTTTTGACATCACGACATCTATCGTGCTGCTCTCTGAAGGCAAGGAAGACAACTCTGACTGGGCGAACCATCTGTGGTGGAAATTCCGGGTTATCTCCCCTGATTCGCACATTTGCATCTATACGGGTTGAGAAATCTTAATGAGTTTTTCTACTTTTGTTGTTCGGCTAGCGTCGTCACTCAATGGTTCACCTTTCTCATAACCAATAAAACGACTGTTGTGGGCAAGATCTAGTGTTACTCTAGAAGGAAATATGACGCAAGAAAACTCGATGACGAAGCCGAGATTGATTTTATTCAATCCTCCAAGTTCCAATTATACAAATATACGCCATTGAAACAAATACCAGCAGTAGGTCACAATCAAAGTTCTTGTAGACAGATCGTACAGTCAAATATCAAGTCATGATGTTTATATGACATACTGAGACAGCACGCCCCTGTCTCAGGAGACGAAGATGGTAAAGTCTAACCTCGTGTATTTTACACCAAACTTATATACAGCTGAGTAAACAAGTACTTAAACACAGGCTGGTACGAAACTCTTAACTCACAGGACCCAAACAGTTAATTAGGGACCTGCCGGAATAAACACTTGCCACTGGTTGTTAATTAAGCAAAGCTGTGGCCTGATCTGGTCACTTTAATACCGTACCGTATTCATGTAGGCTCTAGCTTACATATAAACTAGAAGACCTTTCTCTATTTTCATTTCTACAATATACAATGTAAATCGAGTTATATTTCGAGTACCAATTAATCTATAACTTGACCTGAAGTGTCAGGTCCCTGGCCTGTCTCGTTATCAGCTACTTTCATTATTGGTGTTTCCTGACCACTCCAATTATAAACGGCGGTTTGTAAGCCGTCAGAACTTCCTGGCTTCCGCTCAATTAGTAGAGATATGCTCCCAAACTCCAACATACTATAGTGTATGAAATTACATGTACGACTAAACCTTTGAATCGAAACATTACACATTTTCCAAAAACTGATCAGGGCAAATGTGAAATCAAAGAGATATATGATGATTTTCTACATAATAACCCGATCAAAATATTAATGAGTCTAAACCCTCATTATCTCATTCGATATTTTACACATCCTTCCCACCGGAAGTTAAATGTCCATCCTGCAGGGATGACATTTAACTCTCTTTCCAACCTCAAACAATGAATTCAAAAATAGATATATCAGATACCAAAGAATAACAATGAAAAATGTTCGAACAAAACAAAAGCAAAATTATCAAATCATGAATTAATACTAGGTTAAAATAAGCCATTAAAAGGATGGTCAAGGAAATATGAAACCAAATAAATGCTTTTAAGGCGTGCACTCCTGTAACATTCACCAGAAATTTCACACACCCTCCCTACCGGAAGTTAAATGTCCATTCTGCAGAATGACATTCAACTCCGCTTTCCAAAATAATGTAAATTGAAGGTTGAGAAAATTCAAATATTGAATTTGAAAATGCGATTATACCACCATGCTTAATATGCAGTTACACGATTACATAACTAAATGCTCAGATTTAATAAAGACATTTTATAATCAAATAAGATGCAGGATTCAAACAATATTCAGTCCCGAATCTCACACAAAGGGCACAAAGATAAACTTTAACCTCAATTTAAAACAAATAATCGAATCCACAGGTTGGCCGAACCTTGGACAAATCTAATATCTTACTGGTTGCATCGTTAGTTCAACTGAACTGCACCAAACACAATAGACACACAAAACGAATATGTAGCTACGTACGTCACTTCAACTGACAACTGACAGGCAGTCTTCTCTCTCTTTAACTCATTCCAAGGGTGTAATGTTACTCATTCAGTAGTCTAGATATATTGACCTACAATCTGGATGCAATACGTAATGCAATTGAAATAAATCGCTATTACTCGTTAATTTTACCAGCTCGTCGTTTAATATCCTTACACACTCAATCTGAGCACCCTCAAAAGTTAAATCAGAACGATATCGTATCTTCCACCACTAGTCGACTATTTATCACCACGCTTATCTAACGTGTCAAAATCTCATCGCTTGCCGATTCTTTAGTTTTCAAACCTTAATCACGCACAGCGGCATCTCTACAGGCATGGGCCGCATCGCGCCCTGAATCAAAATCTGATTCCACGTCTGAACAAAATTCAGTTATTCATCAAAATGCTAGGTCAAATTATCGTTAGTCAAAATGAAAGACTCCTTTGCACCTATGCTCAATCAAAACTTTTCGTTAACCACTCAACGTTTGCAACTGGTCATAACGTTAACACTGTTTATATTGACCCTAACAAACAAAATAACAACGCGCAATATTCAACTCATACCACTACATGGCATCTCAATATTATTGCAACAAACAAAAAAAAAATATTCACCACAGACACAATTATTCTGTGGTTATGTCTCAGTCTTCCATAACTGTCACTCAAGTATCGGATTTCTCTAGCATCGCCTGCGCTAACGTATTATACAGTACTTCATCCGCAAGGATTAAAAATTTTGACTTTACGTGTTACTCATAATGAAAGCTAGAGATTCATGGTTAACTGGACACCATATGTATTACACTCACAAAGTTGTCAATACGCGTTAATTGAAACCAATTTGTCATCCACTATCTTAGACTTATATCTGAGGATCCAAAATAAACAACTAATCACCAAACTTCACGACATCCAGGCTCTCATAGCCGCATCGGGAATTATGAAGGTTCGTCAATGAATACGAACAGGCTTCCATAGTGTCCACTTCACACCAAAAGTACTTACATGTACTCAGTGAATCTCAGGACCTGTCGATCATGTACGCGATAATTTTAGTTCTGTTTAGCCAATATTACGTTAGTGTTTTAGCCTACCTGCTAACTCATTTATGGCAATTAATCGCGATAACATCCTAATAACATAAAAATCATTGTGGAATTACTTCACAATATTATCGTAAAAACTTCAAGTTCTAGATTTATCAATCTGCAATTTACTAAATTTACCAGTCACAAAGGAATTCAATATAATCTGCTAATTTCACCATTGGGCATGCAGTATTATCAGTACTTAAACAAAACATGCACAATATACGAGAGATGTCAACAATTCATATAAGGCACGATTATGGCATATATATAACATGATCGTTCAATACATGTTACCAACCTGTTTGGGAATTCAGTCCAAAATGTTCCGAGAAAGTTATCAGAGTAAATTGTCTTTGAGTTCATAAGGGCATGACCCATTCCTGTAAATTATATACTGTTCATCGCACGTTCTATTTTCAATCAGTGGGAACTTTACAACGTCAGACAGAAAGTTCAGGGAAGTCCAGGCAGAGAATATATCACAACACAATTATTTTTTCAATCACTACGGCCATTTACCTGTTAAATGAAATGAATCAAACTATACCTGTAGATATACTGTTCCACGGAAAGGACTCGGTCCATAGGTTTCTGGTACACTCTGTCACGTCACCAAGAATGACAATATGAAAATACACATTTTCACGCGAAATCGAACACAAATGAATTTTAAAAATTTAGAGTTCAATCTGATTGTCCTGGTCCATCTTTTCGTCGGTCACTGTCGATGATGGGGCCGGACACTTCATTGACCGATTGGTGGGCGTTGACAGATACTCCTTGTCCGCCTCTCCGTTGGTGCCAGGCGTGGTTGGCACCTGCCCGCATCATATCACCAAACATCTTTAATATTATGCCAGAAGGGAAGGGTAAAGGTGTGACGAAAACTTATCTGTTTTTACAGGCATCAAGCCTGCTGAACTGCTGCTGTAGTCCACATCTCCATGACATCTCCGCCGTTATCCAGCACCGTCGTACAGTTCTGCGTCAAATCAATAGCATGTCCCATAGGCCCATTTTACCTTTTCTGGAACACAAAGTGCCAAACGCAATCGTTTGCAGCACGCTGTCAAAGTTCGCAAAACCAGATGATGGTAGATTAGATAACAGTTGATAAGTCCGAGGGGCGTGATATGATGGCCACATCTTGGGGAGCTTGAACGGCATGCTGACACTCCTCCAGCCATCTTCTGACCGGCTCCGTCATCTTATTTCCTGCCCCACGTTGGGCGCCAATGAGAAATTTTAATGAGTTTTTCTTCTTTTGTTGTTTCGGCTAGCGTCGTCACTCAATGGTTCACCTTTCTCATAACCAATAAAACGACTGTTGTGGGCAAGATCTAGTGTTGCTCTAGATGAAAATATGACGCAAGAAAACTCGATGATGAAGCCGAGATTGATTTTATTCAATCCTCCAAGTTCCAATAATACAAGTATACGCAATTGAAACAAATACCAGCAGTAGGTCACAATCAAAGTTCTTTGTAGACAGATCGTACAGTCTATATATCAAGTCATGATGTTATATGACTTCTGAGACAACACGCCAAGTGTCTCAGGAGACCAAGATGGTAAAGTCTAACCAGTGTACAAAACACCATCGTTTTATACAGCTGAGTAAACAAAGCACTTGGCACAGCCTCGTACCAAACACTTAATTAGAGACCTTGCCGGAATGACCACTTGCCACTGGTTGTTAATTAAACAAAGCTGTGGCCTGATCTGGTCACTTTAATACCGTACCGTATTCATGTAGGCTCTAGCTTACATACTAACTAGAAGACCTTTATCTATTTTCATTTCTACAATATACAATGTAAATCGAGTTATATTTCGAGTACCAATTAATCTATAACTTGACCTGAAGTGTCAGGTCTCTAGCCTGTCTCGTTATCAGCTACTTTCATTATTGGTGTTTCCTGACCACTCCAATTATAAACGGCGGTTTGTAAGCCGTCAGAACTTCCTGGCTTCCGCTCAATTAGTAGAGATATGCTCCCAAACTCCAACATACTATAGTGTATGAAATTACATGTACGACTAAACCTTTGAATCGAAACATTACACATTTTCCAAAAACTGATCAGGGCAAATGTGAAATCAAAGAGATATATGATGATTTTCTACATAATAACCCGATCAAAATATTAATGAGTCTAAACCCTCATTATCTCATTCGATATTTTACAGGGTGGTCATTTTTTTTCTTGTGGATTTTATTATGGGTTGTGGGATCTTGTTTTCTTCGTCTCGAGCTGTAGAACACGATGAGAGGGGTCTAGAAGCTAAGCAGTGAAACTTTTTGAAAAGTTCAGGTACCGGGTGGGTCTGTATAGGCCCATACTGGCTCAGTGGAAATTTTTGTGAAAAAGTCACTATGCGCATGCGTAGAAGGTAAATAGCACTGGGTGGACGTTTTGGGGGCGAGAGGGGGCCCTATTGGTCCGATTGGGTCGAGAGAGATATCATTGTAAAGCATACGTGGGGGAGCATCCGACGAGAGGAGTGTGACGTGGAACTAACGTCATTCTGCGCATGAGCAGTAGACATGGGGTATGGAAATAGACGTTTCGGGGCCGAGAGGGGCCAATAGTGGTCCGACTGAGTCGTGGGAGGTATCAATGTGAAGCATACGAGAGGGAGCATCTGACGGGAGGGGTGCGACGTGGAATTGACGTCATTCTGCGCATGCGCAGTAGACAAATTGGATGGAAATAGACGTTTTGGGCCGAGGTGGGCCCCTACTTATCCGATTGGGTCGTGGGAGGTATCAATGTGAAGCATACGTGAGGGAGCATCCGACTGGATGGGTGTGACGTGGAACTGGCGTCATTCTGCGCATTCGCAATAGACAAAGTGTATGGAAATAGACGTTTGGGGGCCGAGAGGATCCCCTAGTGGTCCGATGGAGTCGTGGGAGGTATCAATGTGTAACATACGTGAGGGCGCATCCGACGAATGGGTGAGACGTGGAACTGACGTCATTCTGCGCATGCGCAGTAGACAAAGTGTATGGGAATAGACGTTTTGGGACCGAGGTGGGTCCCTAATGGTCCGATTGGGTCGAGTGAGTTCTCAGTGTGAAGCGCTCCTCCAGGGCGATCAAGCCATTGGTGGGTGCATGTAAAATTAGGATTTGTCCCGAAAATATAAAAAGTGGAACAAGTAGGGCAAACCCCCTATCAACCATGTCCAAAAGGGCTAATATCGATCTTCAGCTGATCTGGGCCTGCCGAGAGAGGCAGGGTGGGATAATGAGTGCATGTGAAATTAGGATTTGTCCCGAAAATATAAAAAGCGGAACACGGACTTTACACCTAAACCATGGAGAATCATGGATGTTTTGGGGTCCAGGCCATTCCTGGTCCAAATGAACTCCCAGAGTGAGTGAGTGAGTGAGTGAGGCGTGCTAACGCATGGACGCACTAACGATGATGAGTGAGTGAGCGAGCGAGTGAGAGTGAGTGAGTGAGTGGTCATATAAGATCGTTTGAACACCATTAGCCTCAGTCTCTGACCGGGTACCATGTCGACTACCTGTACGTTCTGTCAGAAGACACTCTCTCGTCGCGACAATATGCTCAGACATGCGTCTAATGCATAGACGAGACACCACCATGTCCCGCAATAGGTCCACCAGAGCATCCCTATACGATGACGGTGAGCGGCCCTACGGGATGTGGAAACACTTCCTGGGTGATGAAGTTCTTAGAGGAAGGTGTGGCAACCCCAGCTCCGACACGCGTTGTATGGTGTTATAGCCAATGGCAGCCCGCGTACGAGACTACGCGATTACCGAATGTGAGCTTCGTCCCAGGAATTCCTCACGACATAGACGAACCGTATTACTTCGATTCCGATGACCTGATGAGTGCGGCCAAGGACAATTCGAAAATCGCGGACCTATTCATCAAAGGGTCCCATCATCGCAATCTGTCCGTCATCTATTTGACCCAGAATATCTTTCCTCAAGGAAAGGCGCCCAGAGATATTGCCTTGAACTGCCAATACTTTGTGTTGTTCTCCAATCCCATCGACAGAGCAGAAATCCGTGTGTTTGGTAGTCAAATGTATCCTCAGAACATCGACCATTTCATGCAGGCGTTTCAAGGGGCGACAAGTCGTCCGTACGGTTACCTGTTCGTAGATTTAAAAGCCCATACCCCCGAAGATCGCCGGCTGACGACTCACCTGTTACCCGGCGAGGAATCACCGCAACGTCATATACCCCTACACCATCAACCGATTCCACACCTGGCAGCACCCGTCCAGCAGCAGCAACCCGCCCCCATACAGCGGATCCCCTTCATAACATCAGTCCCGGAATTTCACCCAACCGTGAAGGAAACCGCAAAGGGTATTCGAAAGAGGAAGCCGCAATTTTAGCCCATAACACATTGGCACCCAGACTACGGCGGGCTTTACGTCAGCAGTATGCCGACGTCCTGACTCATATGAAATTGCTGGACAAGGAATCGGTCCATTTGAAAATCGAAAGAACAGCGTCGATGCACAGTAGACGTTCAACCGTCAACATGGCTTATACTTGCTCTGAGTGCGAACGTACGTCCACCAGACATTACGATATGATGCGACACGAGAAAAATATACATGGGATTGAAGACTCCGTGCCCATTGAGGCGGATGCTGATACAGATACTGCTGAGAGTTCACCGACTGATACCGAAACCGAGACTTCTGAGACTTATCTACTGATACGAAGAGCTTGACCTCAGATAGGCAACCTACATCCCAGGAAAGTGAGACAGAACCTACCTTCTGGGATCGTATTGTGCATGAAGCTATTCATAGTTATGCTGCGGTAATCGAAGACGGCGGACAGGATAACTTACAACAGGCGTACACCGAAATGCGCCCCTGCATCAGGAAAACAGCCACGGCCATCTATAAACGGTACAGCCTGCTGCCGCTTGAAATGAAAGGCGACCCCACGCACAGGTCCATCATGAAGACCAAGCGTCACTTGGAAGAGGATATGGGGTTACCACCCACCGAGGCCTTGGAAAATGCGATAAAAATGCGCAGACAACTGTTTGAGGATATGTTGCCTCCACGGTATCCTGGCCTGTCCGACGATGCTTTGGTCACACCGGACAAAGATGGAACTTTCTGAAAGAACGGCTTCTGATTGGACAAGAGCAGCCGAGAATACATCTAACGAGCAAGAACGAATATGACAGATACAGCGCCAAATGGCGGCTTCTGATTGGACAAGAGCCTACTTGAATTGTAAACATACCCAACGCGGCTCCCCCAGCGTGGGTATGATGTAACAATGGGGAGAATAAAATGATTGATCTCTCATCCTTTTTGTTGTTGTTCTCTCATCTGTCTATATCATGGCGTGAAGGCTTTATGCTAGGGCGTTAAGGCGTTCAGATGCAACGCTAGGGCGTTAAGATAGGGCGCTAAGGCGTTACGATAAGGCGTTGGTGGGCGTCACTGTAGTTCGAGGAATTAGCGGCAAATCCATGGAATTTAGAAAAATCATATCTACTGGACTATTTCACCAGGGCGTCCTTGCGTTAAGACGGGCGTTGGGTACGCCTCACGGGCGTTGGGCACGTCGGACAGGATAACTTACAACAGGCGTACACCGAAATGCGCCCCTGCATCAGGAAAACAGCCACGGGCATCTATAAACGGTACAGCCTGCTGCCGCTTGAAATGAAAGGCGACCCCACGCACAGGTCCATCATGAAGACCAAGCGTCACTTAGAAGAGGATATGGGGTTACCACCCACCGAGGCCTTGGAAAATGCGATAAAAATGCGCAGACAACTGTTTGAGGATATGTTGCCTCCACGGTATCCTGGCCTGTCCGACGATGCTTTGGTCACACCGAGCAAAGATGGAACTTTCTGAAAGAACGGCTTCTGATTGGACAAGAGCAGCCGAGAATACATCTAACGAGCAAGAACGAATATGACAGATACAGCGCCAAATGGCGGCTTCTGATTGGACAAGAGCCTACTTGAATTGTAAACATACCCAACGCGGCTCCCCCAGCGTGGGTATGATGTAACAATGGGGAGAATAAAATGATTGATCTCTCATCCTTTTTGTTGTTGTTCTCTCATCTGTCTATATCATGGCGTGAAGGCTTTATGCTAGGGCGTTAAGGCGTACAGATGCAACGCTAGGGCGTTAAGATAGGGCGCTAAGGCATTACGATAAGGCATTGACGGGCGTCACTGTAGTTCGAGGAATTAGCGGCAAGTCCATGGAATTTAGAAAAATCATATCTTCTGGACTATTTCACCAGGGCGTCCTTGCGTTAAGACGGGCGTTGGGTACGCCTCACGGGCGTTGGGTACGCCTCACTCAATCACCCAGTCACTCGCCCACTCATTCACTCACTCACTCACTCACTCAATCACGCACTCTGGGAGTTCATTTGGACCAGGGATGGCCTGGACTCCAAAACATCCATGATTCTCCATGGTTTAGGTGTAAAGTCCGTGTTCCGCTTTGCGCACTTTCGGGACAAATCCTAATTTTACATGCACTCATTATCCCACCCTGCCTCTCTCGGCAGGTCCGGATCCGTCGAAGATCGATATTAGCCCTTTTGGGCATGGTTGATAGGGGTTTTCTCCTACTTTAGGGGTGAAGTCCGTGTTCCGCTTTTTTATATTTTCGGGACAATTCCTAATTTTACATGCACCCACCCATAACTTGATCGCCCTGGAGCAGCGCTTCATACTGATACCTTACTCGACCCAATCGGACCATTAGGGGCCCCTCTCGGCCCAAAAACGTCTATTTCCATACACTTTGTCCACTACACATGCGCAGAATTACGTCAGTTTCACGTCTCACCCATTTTGTCGGATGTTCCCTCACGTATGCTTCACATTGCTACCTTCCACGACCCAATCAGATCGCTAGGGGCCCACCTCGGTCCCAAAACGTCTATTTCCATATACTTTGTCTACTGCGCATGCGCAGAATGACGTCAATTCCTGGTCACACCCCTCCCGTCGGATGTTCCCTCACGTATGCTTTACAATGATATCTCTCTCGGCCCAATCGGACCAATAGGGGCCCCTCTCGCCCCCAAAACGTCCACCCAGCGCTATTTACCCACTACGTACATGTATGCGCATAGTGACTTTTTCAAAAAATTCAACCAATCGCTTTCGGACCTCTGCCATGGTATTCTACGTGGTGAGTCGTGAAAAACAAGATCCCACAACCCATACCGCAATGAGCATGTGTGGGTTTCCCATTAGGTTCAACATTGTCCACTGAGCCAGTATGGGCCTATCCAGACCCACCCGGAACCTGAACTTTTAAAAAAAATTCACCGCTTAGCTTCTAGACCCCTCCCATCGGGTCCTACAGCTCACTCACTCACTCACGCGCTCTGGGAGTTCATTTGGACCAGGGATGGCCTGGACTCCAAAACATTCATGATTCTCCATGGTTTAGGTGCGCTTCATACTGATACCTTACTCTACCCAATCGGACCACTAGGGGATCCTCTCGACCCAAAAACGTCTATTTCCATACACTTTGTCCACTGCACATGCGCAGAATTACGTCAGTTCCACGTCTCACCCATTTCGTCGGATGTTCCCTCACGTATGCTTCACATTGATACCTTCCACGACCCAATCGGATCACTAGGGGCCCACCTCGGCCCCAAAACGTCTATTTCCATACACTTTGTCTACTGCGCATGCGCAGAATGACGTCAATTCCAGGTCACACCCCTCCCGTCGGATGTTCCCTCACGTATGCTTTACAATGATATCTCTCTCGTCCCAATCGAACCAATCCAGCGCTATTTACCCTATACGCATGCGCATAGTGACTTTTTCGGGACCCCTCCCATCGTATTCTACGTGGTGAGACGTGAAAAACAAGATCCCACAACCCATACCGCAATGAGCATGTGTGGGTTTCCCATTAGGTTCAACATTGTCCACTGAGCCAGTATGGGCCTATCCAGACCCACCCGGAAGCTGAACTTTTCAAAAAATTTCATCGCTTAGCTTCTAGACCCCTCCCATCGGGTTCTACAGCTCGAGACGAAGAAAACAAGATGCCACAACCCATAGTAAAATCCACAAGAAAAAATGATCACCCGTACAGGCATTTCCCGTATAGATGCAAATGTGCGAATCAGGGAAGATAACCCGGAATTTGCGCCACAGAGGGTTCGCCCAGTCAGAGTTGTCTTCCTTGCTTTCAGAGGGCAGCACGATCGATGTCGTGATGTCAAAAGGGAATCCCCACAGCCAGCGCAGCCATTTTGTATGTTTATTTTTTGCGGAGATATACTGGAGGTATACGCGTGTATTGAGAAACTGAGGGTTCCCCACTTGCCATTTATGCTGGACATAGTGTTGACGATATTGTCGTGGACCCTGTTTGATGACGTGCATTCCATTGATGCCTTGGAAGGGCAGATAAAGGCTTATTGACCATTATAGAAGAGCATCTGGGGGCGTATTGACCTTTGTACACGTAAACTTGAGGTCACGGGGAAATCATGTGAAAATCCTGTATGATTGATTGTTTATATTCTCAGAATCCGTGTCACAATTTTCATAAGATCCGAACACTTTTTTTTTGTGACAGCTCTTATTAAACATGGCAGTGTGACTAACGTCACAGGACCTACGAAGTACAGTAGGCATTAGGACTCGAACGCGAACTGAACTCTTGGAAATACCCACCTCCAGTTGAAATCCTGCCTATATTAAGATGGGCACGTCCCAAGTCAGAATCGCCAGTGATTTTCATCAAAAATCACCAGAAATTTTCATCAAAAGTAGATCAGCTCAGAACTTGTTGGTAACAGCCTCCTAATGCGCCTTCATTCCAAAATAAATAACGATCGCCGATTTAATTTTACAATTTTTTAATTAAAGGAAACAGTGTGAAAATACATTTACATCTCTTTAATGGTTTTCAGTGCCCTTGTACAGGATCAAAACAACTTTTTGAATCACATTATTTTCCCAACAATACAACAAATTTTTATATATAGTACTATAGTAGAAAGGTAGCATTTATTTAGTTTACGGTAATTCAACTCAAGACCACCACCTTCTATGCACAAGATAATAATGATTCTATGTCATTCTCCTGAGCATAATCGGTACAAAGACGAATAAATAGCGTCTCTACATCACGTTGTTATCTAGATATATGAGACGACACATTTTGGGCATCGGCAATCTGATGAATGTACTATTCCGGTTTTCTTGTTTCACATTACATGTATATTCTATGGCGGTTGATTGGTGATTTTCTTCATTGATAAACGTTAAACCACCTCAGCTTCGTTATGGAAACAGCGCTGATTGTTTGAGGGGATGAAACCCCCATAGGGCTAACTGTAGGACTCCTCAGTCCTGGCAATCTCATACATGATCACTGGAACAAATAGGTCTACATCTGTGCTGTGTAAACTGGCCTGCCCAGCAATACCAGCCACTAGCCCATACTTCTGCCAGAAGCGAGTCATAAATTTGTAAACTGTCAGTTGTGCTGATTAAGACCTACACTTGAGCCCTGTGTTATGGCTGCCTAAGTGTGATAGGGGCAACATGATATCTTAATAGGACTTTGCCTTCACCGCTCTTTAATGCAGAAGATGATGGTGAAAACAGCCACAGCCCTTACAGGGACATATTGTTAATTATAAATCTAATTTTAATCAGAATTATTTCAGATCAGAACTTGCTGGTAACAATGCCCTAATGGACGTTCATGCCAAAAATCAAGATTCTAATGTCAACGGTTCTGCTTATTTTGCCGACGAAAGGATTCGGATGGACTCACTCATTACCGGACAATTTGCGATCTGTAGCCTACTTCGTAGGAACAAAATATTTTCATGATAAACATGCATTTTATAAAGAGTCTGTAGATATCGTTTTATATAGAGGTGGCATTTAAACAGTAACCACAATCTTAATATCTTAATATCCAATCACGAGCGGCATTTCTTGTCGCTTCTTTGGATTCTTCAGGTTTACCGCGGAAAATCTATTTGCCGAACCCGTCTTCTTGCCCCGTGCGCAGGGAAAACCCAAGCTGTTGCCAGTGCCAGCATCACTCAGGCTTCTCTGGGACGTAGCCTGACTATCCGAGGTCAATCTCTCCGTATCAGTACATAGACTCTCAGCAGTCTCTCTTTCGGTATCAGTCGACGGACTCTGAGAATCCGCTGGCATATTCTCAGCATCTGCATCTGCTTCTTGTGCCTCGGCGTCTTCAATCCCATATATATATTCGTCTGGTATCGCATCATATCGTAATGTCTGGAGAACGTGCGTTCGCACCCAAGCAAATATAAGCCATGTTGACGGTTGAATGGTGGTACACTCTGTACCATATTGCCCGTTAAGATAGGGCGTTAAGGCGATGAGACAGGCGTTACGGCGTAATGACGGGCGCTACGTTGTTTATATAGGGCGTTGAATCGTTGAGACGGGCGTTAAAACATAACGACGGGCTTTGATGGACGTCACTGCATTTCGACGAATTAATTTCAATTCCATGGAATATCTAAACCCATCATAGCTTCTGAGCTATTTCACCAGAGCCGTGAAGCGTAAAGCTGGGTGTTGTCGGGCGTTACTGTCCATAAAAGCAAGTTTATGCCAAGAAAATGCACATTCGACGTTCAACCGTCAACATGGCTTATTCTTGCTCGGAGTGCGAACGCACGTTCACCAGGCATTACGGTATGATGCGACACCAGAAGAATATACATGGGATTGAAGACTCCGAGGCACAAGAAACCTATGAAGATGCTGAGAATATGGCAGCTGATTCTGAGAGTCCGCCGAATGACACCGAAACAGAGACTGTGGGAGTCTTATCTACTGATACGGAGAGCTTGACCTCAGATAAGCAGGCTACGTCCCAGGGAAGTATGAGTGAAGTATAACCTACCGTTTGTGATCGTATTGTGACAGCAGCAATTAATACTCATGTTTGAGTGTTCGAGGACCCCGGACAGGATACCTTACAATAGGCGTACATCCAAATGCGCCACTGCATCGGGAAAACAATTTAGCCTGATACCGCTTGCAATGATAAGCCACCCCAAGCACAGGTCCATCATGAGGACCAAGCGTCACTTGGAATAGGATATGCGGCTACCACCCACCGAGGACCTGCAACATGCGATCAAAATGCGCAAACAGCTGTTCCAGGACGTACTGGCGTTACAGTATCCTGGCATGTCCGACGACGATAAGAACAAACGGATCAGAGCGAACATGGCCGAAGATTGAACTTTCTGAAATGACGGCTTCCGATTGGACAATCGCAGCCGAGAATACATCTAACAGACGAATATGACAGATACAACACCAAATGGCGGTTTCTGATTGGACAAGAGCATACTTGAATTGTAAACATACCAAACGCGGCTTCCGAGATTGGGTATGATGTAACATTTCCTCTCATGGCGTCAAGACGATGGGATCATAGGGCACAAAGATCATAGGGCAAATATACTGGGTTTCTGTTCTCTTCACTACTAAGGGGGAACTGAGCTTTCAATAGGCTTTCTCTACTACTGATGGCGACACATTCATGATGCTAAAAAAATCAAATCCGTATCACTGATCAATATTCTTAATCCATATGATTTAAAGTCGTTATCTAGATAATGATGTGTCTCAGTCACGATTTGATTGTGATTGGTCATTTGAAGACCATGAGGATCTCGAAATACACCGTTTAAGCGGAACTACGAAACGTAACGGCATAAATCTTACCAGCTACGCTCGTATTTTGCTATCAACATGCGATATCTATCGCCAAATTTGAGAAACGTTGAGTGGAGGGCCTTGATAGCATAGCCCTGTTTTATAAGTTTCTGCAATATTTTTTTGGTGACATTGCTTCACAAGTCTTCACATTTAACACTGGACCCAGCAAATTCACCAGTAGAGATATGTATAGCCATATGGAGGTCCCACTGGAATATTGCTGCCCAGAAAGGGATAGTTCGCGATGTCGAAATTGTAATGATCTTGTTTTTCATAAAGTCGACGAGCGAGAAAGCCCGCTTCATTTTTGTAGAGATGTAGGCCTAACTATGATGTTCCGTTTGGGCTATCTTTGGTTTCCTTCAAAACCAGTGAAAGTGGATATATATCATTCGTTGTACACAGTGTTCTATATATCGTTTGGTAACTGGGAAGGAACGGGCTACCCAATCGAATTGGATCAATATGCAAGAGGTGGGGAAAACTGACGACGTCTGACTCCACGGCCGTACGGCTTAAATTTCTCACCAAAACAATAAACCTACATATATTTGTCGAGAGACATGTACAGAAGGCGGGCCTCTGAATGATTTTGACATATTGTGTTGCCAAATTTTATATAGGTATTATTAGTGAGAAATTCAAGCAAATCTATAACAAAGAAACATCCATTAATGATATCCCTTGTATTATATATGTAGTATAGGAAAAGAATGCTTTATGGCTTCTGACATTAATTTGTCGACGATCAGTTTCCTTGAACATAGACACTATTAATGCACTTATACGGCCAATAATGTCCTGATGAGGGGTTGTAGTGTAGCGAGTCGAGAAATCTTATGTGGATACATGTCTGTACGGTATGTGACTTTCAGCATCAAGTTCTTCAATAAAACATCTTGAATTTCTCAATATCCGCAAACATTTAACGCCAGAGTTTTCAGAAATAGTGGCGCAGTACATTCTCCAATTTTTTTGCTTCCTGAAGAGCCCTCAAGAGGGCCGAAAGAAGCTTGGTGGTGCAGATTCTACAACCTGCTATGAGCCTGCCTTTGAATGGAGATTTATACACTTTGGGACTCGAGTACACTTTTGGTATATCGTTATGAGTGATTGGAAGACAAATACCTCTTTCCTAGAGAAACTTGTTCTGGTTGCTGAATAAATGTCTCGGAGTAAATAAGTAGACATGCTTGATGATGGTGTGCTTATATTTAATTCTTTAACCAGCACCTGTTAATAGTTATATTTATATATAAATAGTATATTATTTGAATCTTTGTCTGCTGGAACTATGACGAACTTACTGTGGTGATTGGTCAAAATTTCAACTTTTACTCACTTTGACCACTCAATAACATCCTGATCCAATGGAGTCCGGACTATCTCCTGGTCGGCCTTCAGGTTTATTCTTCTCTGCTCTCTATAGTTAAGTCCTTACATCGGGAATGTGTTTAGGTCTTCACCAATCACTATATAAAGCTTACCACTCGCAATATGTTTGCGTGGTGTATAGATAAATTTCACAATCACAACTATAACCCCCAGACGTGTATAAGTTCCAGTCAAACTCCTTGACAGCAGTAGAGTAACTGAGTATTTTAGTGGCTATAGATTTAGTATACTTATATGAAATACAGGGGAGTTCTGTGAACTTAAAATACTAGTAGATTGAAACAGCGTTACGTACCTCTGGATCATTCATGATTCGTGATAAATTAATTATGTCCAGTCCTTTGTTCCAGTAGTTAACTGCAAGAGAGCAGCGGTCAGCCGTTTTCAACGATGCCGACAAGACATCATGATGTTTCGAAGAAAAAATCAAATCAGTATCACTGATCAATATTGATAATCCATATAACTTTCGTTGTAAAGTCGATATCTAGAGAACGATATATCTCAGTCAAGCTATGATTGGGACTAGTAATATGAACAAGATGAGGATCTTGAAGTACATGGTGTCATATGGCCGCTAGCTATAACCCCGGGGTAGACACAAGTTACGAAACGTAACCCCATAATTCTTGCAAACTTCGGTCGCTATTTTGTTATCAGCATGCGATACGAATCGCGAAATTTGAATTTTTTTGAGATGAGGCCTTTGGTAGTATAACCCTGTATTTAAGTTCCTGCAATATAGTTTTGTGACATTGATTGAAATCGTCACATTTAACACAGGTTCCAGCAGATATGTATACGCCATATGGAGGTCCCACTGGAATATTGTTGTCCAGAACGGGATAGTTTACGATGTGGTAATTGTAATCCTCTCTTTCGTCGTAAAGTCGACGAGAAAGAACGTCCACTTCATTTTTATGAAGACTAGTAGTTCAGTTCCTTTTATTAACATAGGGAGATGGCGTGCCCTTTCCATACTACTCACCGCGCACTACTCATCGCGCACGCGCAGTCGATCCATTCTACTGTAGGGTGCAAGCCTGGCCCATGGAATCTCAGGTTGTGAAAACCCCAGGTCTCTCGCTCCACCCTATCCCGCGCCACACCTATGCGACCCGCTGTGCAGTGAGTACAGCGGAGTACGAGGAGAAGTAGAAGGAGGAGTCGGATACGCCACGGATTATACTAGGGAGATATAGGTCTACATATAAACCAGTGAAGGTAGATATACATCCTTCATTGTGTCATTTTTGGGGTATTATCCACAGCGAGAATATCGTCTGCGTTTGGTGAATGAGAAGAAAAATTATCGGTTTTGAAAGCGCCTGCCTATAGTCGTATTCATAAGAGAACAGATGTAGGTCAGCCAAAAGGGGTGCACAATCAGTGCCCATTGGAATACTTATACGCTGTTGATATATCTTGTTGCCACTTGATACATAGTTATTATTAATGAAAAAATCAAGCAACGCTTTAAACAAAGAAACATTCCGTGAAAGATATCCCTTGTATGTAGTAGAGCTAAGCATGCTTTATGGTATCTGGCATTACCCATGCCGAATCCATTCCAGAATAGCTTATCCGTTATATACATTCCCCGCAGTTGGAGTTTTCGAAGGTCAAATAGAACAGAAATTTAACTATTGATTTTTGACAAGCTCCAAAGTAGACGACTAATTAAAATGGACAGACTTTAGTACTTCGTTATCAGGGTAAAATGAACGTAGCTTGCCGCACTCTCATGGTTTTGTCCCCCTCATGGTTTTGTTAATTTCCTTCAAGTACTCCCTTGGATGATTGTGAACATAATGAGATCCACAGTTTGGCATAACAGGAGCAATGAACCCTGTCCGATTTCCGATGCTTGGTGGAAGTGGGTCATTTGTGCTCGTCTTCCGGAAACTCCGTCCTTGTGGAATGCAGACGACAGAATCACTCCTGTATGTCATTGTCCAGTTGTAATCGAAATAGTCTAATCCAAAGTGTTCGTAATCTATGGCGTGGTAGGGACATTCGTCGACGAGCCATATCTACCTCTGTCAAGCATACCGGACTTGGATGGTGCGTAGTAATCGGGTTGTGATAATAACGGCATGTGCTTGATCCGCTTCATCTCCTGGCCCACCAGTCAATTATCTACAAAAACAGTCCCCAGTTTCGTTTTTGATATAGCCATTGTAATCCAATATGATGTATGTTTTTTTCACTTGATCCTGGCAGTTCATGTATGCACATGCATGGGAAAGTTGAGGACGTCCGCCCAACTTCTGGATCACAGTACTTTGAAACGGTCTAGAATTGTGCG
This sequence comes from Hanleya hanleyi, assembly GCA_036873755.1. Taxonomy (NCBI): domain Eukaryota; kingdom Metazoa; phylum Mollusca; class Polyplacophora; order Lepidopleurida; family Hanleyidae; genus Hanleya; species Hanleya hanleyi. The sequence continues at coordinate 16,992 of JAVTVY010017305.1, read as the reverse complement.
AGATTTGTACCGATTTTGGATCACCATGGTCTACATTGAGCTTTGCGCAAAACTGGGTCCACATTAATTTATGTACATATTGAAGTCTATGTTCTGTTCCATAATATTTGCTTCACTCATGGAATTTCATTTTCGTCCATCTTGGTCGAAAAATGCTGAAAATATATAGCCAACAGTTCAGGAGCAGCGAAGTCTCTTGAATGTATGAATGGTGGTTCTATTTTTGTGTTGTTCTCCTTTGGAGCTTCCATGACGACGGGTACAGTATAATAGTCAAGTGTCCAATCCGTCATTCGTCGTCTATTAAATAATTCCGCGTCCATAATCCAAAGATCCATTCCATATTCCATATAAAAGCTTTAGCACCAAATTCAATGAAAAAACAAACAACACTCATAGTATACATACACATAGGGTAGTTTCCTGCAAGAGAGAAACGGTAGGCAATTTTCAATGATGCCGGTACTACATCATGATGTCCCAAAAAAATAAAATCCCTGTCGCTGATCAATATTCTTAATATATATAAGTTTCAGTGTAAAGTCGTTATCTAGAGAATGATGTATTCATCAAATCTGTATGGTGATTTATGCATTTTGGGATTGGAGTACACTTTTGGTATATCGTTATGAGTGTTTGGAAGACAAATACCTCTTTCCTTGAGAAACGGTTTGTGGTTGTTAAATAGATGTTCCACTGAGGGTAAATACAGTTTGACAGTAAGTAGACATATTTGATGAGAGTTTGCTTATACTTAATTCTTTAACCAGCATCCGTTAATAGTAATATTTACATATAAATAGTATATTTTTTTAATATTTGTCTGCTGTGACTAGCATAGAATATTTGTCTAGCATAGACTGTGGAGATTGGCCAAAACGTCAACCTGTTTTCGCTTTGACCAATCAAAAGTATCCTGTTCCAATGGAGTTAGAACTATCTCCTGGTCGGCCTTCAGGTTTACCCTTCTGTGCTCTCTATAGTTAGGTCTCTTCATCAGGAATGTCTTAGGTCTTCATCACTCACTATATCAAGCTTACCAGTCGCAATATGTTTGCATGGTTCCAGTAAAACTCCTTGACAGAATTTATCCGTTTTAATTTGCTGCTAATGTAATTATATGAATTAGGTCTTTTGATTATGGACGCGGAGATTCTTTAATGGACGACGGCTGAATTACGAACGACGGACTAGACGCTTGTATATTATAGTAATTGAATAGTTTAGTGGCTATAGATTTCGTATACTTACATGAAATACGAGGGGTTCTGTGAACTTAACAGGATTCGGGGTAAATTAATTATGTCCAGTCCTTCATCCAAGTAGTTAACTGCAAGAGAAAAGCGGTCAGCCGTTTTCATTGATGCCGGCAAGACATCATGATGTTTTGGAAAAAAATCAAATCACTTTCTCTGGTCAATATTTTTAATCCATATCATTTTCGTTTTAAAGTCGATATCCAGAGAATGATATATCTCAGTCAAGCTTTGATTGTGACTAATAATATGAGCACAGTGAGGATCTTGAAGTACAAGGGTTCATATGGCTCCTAGCCCCGGCTTAAGCAGAATTAGACACAAGTTACGAAATATAACCCCATAATTCTTGCAAACTACGTTCGCTATTTTGTTATCAGCATGCGATATGAATCGTCAAATTTGAGAAACTTTTATTGAATGCCGTTGGTTGTATAACCCTGTTTTATGAGTGCCTGAAATAATCGTTTTAAATTATGCCGGCAAAATCAAATCAGTTTCGCTGATCAATATTCTTCATTCATATAATTTTCGATTTAAAGTCGATATCTAGAGAATGATGCACCCCTTGGTTGTGGTCGGTCATATGGATATGAAGATATGGATCTTGGGGTGCATGGGTTCCTATGCCCCCCAATCCCGGGTTAGCCTGAATCAGACACAAGTTACGAAACGTAACCCCATTTCAGCAAGCTACGCTCGCTATTTTGTTATCAGCATGCGATATGTATCGCCAAATTTGAGAAACTTTTGAGTGGAGGACCTGGGTAGTATAGCTCGGTTTTATAAGTTTCTGCAATAATGTTTTGTGATGTTGATTAAAATCGTCACATTTAACACAGAATCTAGCAAATGCTACAAGGCGAAATATGTCATATGAAGGGGCCACTGGAATATTGCTGTCCAGAAGCGGATAGTTTACGATGTCGAAATTGTAACCCTCTCTTTTATCGTAAAGTCGAGGAGGGAGAAAGCTCGCTTGATTTTTATATAGATATAGGTCTAAATATGATGTTCCGTTCATGGACGCGGATATTCTCTAATGGACGACGGCTGAATTATGAATGACGGACTAGACGCTTGTAATCTACAGTTTCCTTCAAAACCAGTGAAGGTGGATTTACTGTTTCCTTTTTGCGGGATTATCCACAACGAGAAGATCGTCTATATTGGGTTTTTGAATGAGACGAAACGGGCTTTGAAATGATCGGTTTTTGAAAGTGTCTGCATATAGTCATCCATAAGAGGACATATATAGGTCAACCAAAAAGGGCGCACAAACAGTAGCCATTGGATTACCTATATGATATTGATATATTGCGCTGCCAAATTTCACATAGATATTATTAGTGAGAAATTCAAGCAACTCTATAATGAAAGAAACATCCATTAATGATATCCATTGTATGTAGCAGAGTTAAAGAATGCTTTATGATTTCTGACATTATCCATGCATCCATGCCGAATCCATTCCCGAACAGGTTATTCGTTATATATTTCCCGCAGTTTTGCGAAGCCCAACTTTTCGTCGGTCAAGTAGAAAAGAAAATTTCGCCATTCTCGGCAATGTGCCAGTACTTCGTTATCAGGGTAACATGGACATGGCTTGCCGCACTCTCCGTATGAAGTCACCCTCATGGTTTTGTTAATTTCCTTCAAGTACTCCATTCGATGATTGTGGACATAATGAGATCCACAGTTTGGCATATAACAGCAGCAATGAACCCTGTTTTCCGGCAAGACCGTTCGTGTGAAATGTAGACTTCGGAATCACTCCAGTATCTCATTGGCCAGTTGTAATCGAAACAGTCTAATCCAAAGTGATGATAATCTATGGCGTGGTAGGGACATTCGTCGACGAGCCATACTTACCTCTGGCAAGCATGCCGGACTTGGATGCTGGGTAGTAATCGGGTTGTGATAACAACGACCTGTGCTTGATATTGATCCGCTTCATGTCCCGACTCACCATGCAGTTATCTACGAAATAATCCCAACTTTCGTTTTTGATGTAGCCAGTGTAATCCAATATAATGTATGTTTTTGGCTCGATCCTGACAGTTGATGTATGCACATGCATAGGTAAGTTCAATGAGGACATCCGCCCAACTTCTGGATCACATTACTTCGAAACGTTCTAGAACTGAGCGAGACTACGTACCGATTTTGGATCCCAATGGTCTATATTGAGCTTTGCGTACAATTGGGTCAACATTAATTTATGTACATATTGAAAGCTATGTTCTGTTCCATAATATTTGCTTCACTCATGGAATTTCATATTCGTATATCTTGGTCGAAAAAAATGAAAATATATAGCCAACAGTTCAGGAGAAGCGAAGTCGTGTATGTATGAATGAGTTTGGTGGTTCAATTTTTTGTTTTGTTCTCCTTTGGAGGTTCCATGACGACGGGTACAGTATAATATATAAGCGTCTAGTCCGTCATTCAATATTCAGATAACTCATTTTCTGAAACCAGTCTGCGAATACTGAAATAAATGTTTTAGTGACTCTGAATCGATCAAATAATCAAGTGATATATTTTCGGTATTAGCAATTGAGGGATTCCTCGTATTTTTCAATGAACATTTTTTTCTTTTTCCAACCGGATGCTTACATCGTCCGTGTTAAATTTAAAAAAAACGGAAAATTTAACCTCAAGATGGCTAGCACAATCTGCAACATGTTTACTCACTTTGAGATGACGTAATCTACGTGTTTCTATTTGTTGTCGGTGAACAAGTCAGAACATACAAGAAGATTTCTAGAATTACAGTTCATATTTTGAAGTGTTTGTTAGTTTTCTGAAAGAGATATGAACTGCCAATAGTGAGATTTAGACAACATTTACATAGTACGTCTCGGCATTTTGATGTTGTATACACTTGATCGGGACTTAGCTCATGCTTAGCTTTTGTAAGCAAGTTCTTTAAGTTGGGGCCTTGTCGTTTTGCATTTATGAATTTAACTCCATTAAAGGCTTTCTTCAGTCGGTCATTTGACCCAAGAATGGTTAAGTTATTTTTAACAATGGGGGGAAAGTTGTCATTATTAGGATTGTGCGTATTAATGAAAGTCAGCACCTTTGTTGTGATTGATTTATTCTTGGATTTCTTAACGTGTCAATATCTATTGAGAGGGCTTTAGAAAATCCATTCTCAATGACTCCCTCGGGATACTCTCTTTCAAGTAGAAACTGTTTCAACTCGCTCAACCGTTTGATACGCAAGTCTAGTTTTGTTACTATTGTGCAAATTCTTCTGGCGAGATTGAACGGCACTTGGCTTTTAACATGCTGCGGTTGACACGATTTGTATGACAGATATTGTTTCGTGTCTCTTGGTTTATAAAAAATGTCAGTAACAATTTGATCATTTTCTCTTTTAAGCAGAATGTATAGAAAATAAATTTCATCCTTATTTGTTTCTAAAGTAAATTGAAAATTAGGGTCCAAACTGTTTAGGAGATTATGGAACTCCGTGATGGTGCCATATTTGCTTTTGAATATTAGAAAACAGTCATCTAAAAATCTTTTGAAGGACGTTTTAATTTCTTCTCTGACATCCGCTCCGTATTTCCGCTCAATTTCACCGTATAACTGTGTTTCTAGATAGCCCAATACTAAAGTCGCGTAGGTGGGGGCAAATTTTGTACCCATCGCCGTGCCTAAAATGTGTCGATAATTTTGGTTGCCAAATTCAAAAGAATTGTTTTCCAATATAATTTTGATCCCTGCCAAAATGAATTCTTTTTGAAAGCGATGTTCGTTTTGATTGGGATAAGTATCAAGCCAGTACTGAATGGCTCTATATCATTAACTCATGGGAAATACTGCCATACAGGTTTGTAACATCCAGAGTACAAAATACCTCTTCATCTCTAATATTGGAAGGTATGTAATTTAGGAAATCTATATCATCTCTGACGTAGGATGGAACAAATTTAATATATGGTTTTAGCAACTTATCAATCAGCTCGCTTAACCTACTGGTTGGGCATATCGGGTCTGCTACTATAGGCCGAAAACATAAATCTTCTGGATTTGATAGTCGCACATATTCTGAATTTTGTGAATGAACCGCAGTTATGATTTCCTTTGATTTATGAACTTTTGGTAAGCCGTAAAGTTGGCTGGTTTTAGATTCAAATGTAGCTAAAAATGATTTTTCTGATTTAGTTAGAGTTTCTCCACTGTTTTCTATAAGTTTGCCAATTTTTGTTCTGGTCAGACTATCAATGTTGGTACCTAACTTTTCATAGCTACCGCCATCGTTTACAACGGCTAATATTTTCTCCTCGTAAAAGCTTTTGTCCATAATAACTATGGCTGAACCCTTGTCTGCTTCTTTTATGACCACATTCTTATTGTCCCGTAAACTTTTCACCGACAGTTTTTCTTCCTTGGTTAGATTGGACCGTAGTTTACCAACAGGTTGGTGATTAAGAAAATCTATAAAAACATCTAAATCTGTATCCCTACCTCCCGGGGGATTGAAAGTTCCTTTGTTTTTAACTAAGGACCCATCAATTTCATCGTTCTCACAGTAATATTCACACAACCTGAGTTTTCTGGTAAAACGGTTGATATCACTTTTCAGTTCACTCGTGTTGGACTCAGGAGTTGGCGTGAATTTCAATCCTTTACACAGAAGATTCTTTTCATTTTCTGAGAGTTCTAATGAGGACAAATTGATAATTTTTGGATCCTTCTTCGTTTCTTCTGAACCAGTTATTGAAGGGCAAGGACATATTGTGTAAAGCCGAACATAGTTCACACCACTGTTTTGACAACGTTGATAAACTATTGAAATACTCCCTAAAAGCTACCAAGTCAGCGTGCCACGTCAGATAACGTTTGTATAGATGGTCATTATTATCTAACAGTTGAAGGTATTCAGCCAAATGTTTGGCAGATTCGAAACCAGCTGTGTTTATATTAAAATCGTCTGAGGCGAGAACCTGATAATCTTCAGGCGACGCGCCCATCACAACCGGAACGCTCGACCATTCTGCAAATGGATGCCAAGTTGGCGTGAATTTCAATCCTTTACACAGAAGATTCTTTTCATTTTCTGAGAGTTCTAATGAGGACAAATTGATAATTTTTTAATCCTTCTTCGTTTCCTCTGAACCAGTTATTGATGTCCGTTATCCGTGCGGCCTCCATCTAAAAAATTCGTCCTGGGGGTGTTGGACGGACGCTCGTCGCGATCATCCCATCGCTGGTAACGTGGTCTACGGTGTGGCGGTGTATACCGTTGTTGTTGGTTTTGATTTCCCTGTTGTGTCTGTTGTTGTTGCTGTCGTTCTGGTTGTCGGTGTCTGTTCTGTTGTGGTTTCTGGCGTTGTTGCTGTTGGGGGTATATTTCGTGTATTTGAGACTGCCCCAGCGTAGGACTGTCTCTCGTTCTCAGTGTTGGTATTTGCGCATTGTTGGTTTGATCTGGAACGGGTCTGTCGAATAAGGGATGACTGTTCGCCATTCATTTCCCGGCTCAGTACGTGAAGGGGGTGTCTCTGTATTTCTCGCCTGATTTTTTCTAGGTGATTTATTCCTCGGCGACTTACTCGTGGATAAATTTGTCGTTTGTACCTCCGAGAAATCATTTGTGGACACATTATTGAACCACACTTTTTTTTGCTTCCCAGATGCATTTAGATTTTACCTCCTCCTCGAAAGTTTCCTCCATCCAGATCTGCCATAATTTGCTTTGCACATTTTTGTCTGCAATTTCTTTCACAAGTTTTTCAAAACTTGTATTCACTTGGTCAAGAACGTTTTCCTGTTTTTGTGCCTGTTCTTCCAACCGTGTATTTTTCATTGACAGTTTCTGAACACTTAGATCTATCTGGCGCGCGGTCTGATCTTCGGATTGTCCTGTGATCGGTTTTTCTTGAAATTTACGGGGAATAAACGGGGGATTTTGTTGCAGAAAATTCGAATACACCTCTTGGATCCCTTCGCATCGGATCATGTTATAATAAGCTATTTTTCGAATGTTTTTGAGCTTGCTCCACTGGATCCTGTGTTTCTGTCTGTATCTGTAGGCATCACTACGTACCTGGTTATCTTCCTTGGACTTTCTCCATACGTCGATGAATGACTCCATCTGTGAACTCAGAAGTTTGATATTGTCTCCATTTTCAGTCACTTGTTCAGGAAGTGGTTGTTTGAACTCTAAATTTGTCCATATTGAGTTGTGTTGCGTTCATCTTTTCCAGCTGTTCAGATATCTTCCGTAACCATGCGAGTTGCTGTCTTAAATATTCAGTTTTGTTACTCATCTTCACATACAGTAAATTCTCCGAAATATGCAGGCGAGCCGCTACAGTAAAACTGTCGTTATATGTGGTAAATATTATAGAAAATAAGGACACTACACGTGGGTAGATATATAAGTATAATACTGGATATTATATTGTCATAACCGGTTTCGCTCTTTTAGAGCTTGTCAAATGACGAAGTTTACATGCTATTAGATACAATTTATATAGTGCAGCATGTTTACAATTATTGTTGCATGGTTACATAAATTCATAATAACAGAACAAGTATAGTCAAATACAAAACAATGATTAAATAGAGACGACTGCTGGTTGGTGTGCGCGTTTCGATGTACACAGACATGCGTACTTTACAGTTCTTGGTCTCTATGCACCTAAGACATGCGCAGATAACTCATTTTCTGTAACCAGTCTGCGAATACTGAAATAATGTTTTAGTGACTCTGAATCTATCAAATAATCAAGTGATATATTTTCGGTATTAGCAATACATTTTTTCTTTTTCCAATCGGATGGTTCTAACCATCGTCCGTGTTAAATTTAGAAAACGGAAAAATGGAAAATTTAACCTCAAGATGGCTAGCTCACTTTGAGATGACGTAATTTACGTGTTTCTATCTGTTGTCGGTGAACGCGAGTCCGTGATTTCAGACGGTCCCCTGTTTGGCCTATATATGGATAGATTTTGTAATTTTATATTAGTTTTTCTCTTTTTTGTTACTTTCTTCATTTTTCTCCTATTTTCTACAAACAGATTAGTTTATCACATAATTTCTTTAGATATTCTTAGTAGCATTTCTATATATATATATATTTATATTTACAGAACATACAATGGTAACGAACCAGTCAGACATACTATACAGTGACGAGGGTTTACCCAATGAAACCAAACAAAAATGAAAATAAAACTAAATGAATAAATAAATAAAAATTAAAATCTACAAAAGGCTTTTTGCTAATACTTTCGGAGTCACCCTCCTCCTTAGTCAGATATGCAAGTCCTAGTTACAGTGGTCCATAGAGAACATAGTCTTTTTATTATAGTTTTTTGTAATTGTTTATTACTTTTTCTCTTTTTTGTTACTTTCTTCATTTTTCTCCTATTTTCTACAAACAGTTTTAGTTTATCACATAATTTCTTAAGATATTCCCAGTGGCATTTCTAGTAACGTCGTCATAAATTCTAAACCCTTGGAAACGTTTACACGACTGTGGAAACGTTTACACGGCTGTAGAAATTTTACACCGGGGAGGAAACCTTTCAATCGCGGTGGAAAGGTTTACTCCGCAGTGTAAAAGCTTCCACCGCTGTTTCTCTTACACCGCGGTTAAAACTCTTACACATAATTTCATGAGATATTCCTAGTAGCATTCCTAGTAACGCCTTCATAAATTCTAAATTCTTGGAAACTTTTACATCGGTGAAAAGGCTTCCACTGGTGTTGAAACGTTCACACCGCAGTTGAAACAAACGTTTTCACCGCGATTAAAACCTTAATACAGAGGAGTAAACCTTCATACAAACAGATTTTTGTTTACTACATAAATTCTTTAGATATTCCTGTAGCATTCCTAGTAACGTCGTCATAAATTATAAATTCTTCGAAACGTTTACACGGTTGTGGAAAGCTTTACACCGGGGTGTAAATCTTTCAACCGCGGTGGAAAGGTTTACTCCGCGGTGTAAACGCTTTCACCGCAGTTGAAACGTTCTCACCGCGACTAAAACCTTTACACCCAGGAGTAAAACTTTCCACCGCGGTTGAAAGCTTTCCACTCCGGTGTAAAGGTTTCCATCGCGGTGTAAACGTTTCCATAGCGGTGCAAACATTTCCACCGCGGTGTAAAGGTTTTCAAGAATTTAGATTGGTTTTCTGTAAAAAAAAAAAAAGACGAAAAAATTGTAACGACGTTACTAGGAATGGGAGAAATCTGAAGAAATTCTGTGTTAAACAAGAAAATGTTTGTAGAAAATAGTCTAACGAATAACAAATATGGGCTCCCATGGGCCACGGTAACTACAAGATATTTTATAATTCTAATATTTATTGTTTATTTATTCGTCTGCCCGACTAACATCTGTATTGCTGCCGGGCGTAAATATCCGGTAGCCAGAAAACGATACTTTATACGCCAGTTTCACAAAATAGCGAAATCCACCTGTTCATGCCTTGTGTATTTGACACATTGTAACGGTGTGTATTCCAACTCACCAATGGGTTGTTCAGTCTAAGCCAGCAATGTCAATAAGCAATTTCATTTTTTTTAAAACGTTTCTTTTAAAAAACAATGATATCCGTACCACCTGTTTTCTCTGATCATTGTTTTGAAACATAGACACGGGGTGGTTCCTGCGTGGGTTGCCTTGGACTGAGCCAACCATTGACGGGTAGAAATAAGTGAGTGAGTGAGTGAATATGATTTAACGTCGCTTTCAACACTACTTCAGTCATATCAAGACGTTAGTTCCTATTCGTTTTCACACCCGGAAACCACACGGGTGGTGTCCTATTTCTTTTAACATCCGAGACCCCACGGGTGCCCCAGTTTGTCGCCCCTTACGACAAGCTCTCTGAGGAGAAGAGACCTATTCGTATGGCCTGGAGTGTGCACAACGACACCACAGGTCAATCCCCGGGAGCCCCACGGGGCGGAGTAGAAATAAACACTATTACAATGTACAATGTGTAAACTAGACATGGACACTCAGCTGAAAGTCCAAGTCGAAGCAAATAAGCATAGTAAGCAGAGATGATAATGAGGACACGTAGCATAACGATCTCCTGATCCCCTGATTTTATCGAGAGAATTACACGTGGGCGTTTCTCCAGTTAAAACTATCACAGATACTAACAGATACTACGAGAGTAAAAACACGCTCCGATTCATGTGGTCGATCCATGTAACAAATGAACCAAACGTGTTAATATTTTATCTTCTGCAGTAGTCCTCCCTGTACCAGCCATTGAAATCTCGATATGATTTCAAGGGCAAGGACATATTGTGTAAAGCCGAACATAGTTCACACCACTGTTTTGACAACGTTGATAAACTATTGAAATACTCCCTGAAAGCTACCAAGTCAGCGTTCCACGTCAGATAACGTTTGTATAGATGGTCATTACCATCTAACAGTTGAAGGTATTCAGCCAAATGTTTGGCAGATTCGAAACCAGCTGTGTTTATATAAAAATCGTCTGAGGCGAGAACCTAATAATCTTCAGGCGACGCGCCCATCACAACTGGAACGCTCGACCATTCTACAAATGGATGCCAAAACTTCTCGGTGATGTAGTCGCGACAGAACGAATTTTCAAAAGCTAGGTAAAATTTATATTCTTTCAATATTTCATTGCCCTTTTGACCTTTGGGGTTTTCCATCGTCCCACAATGACCATAGACATCAACGGGGATGTATTTCTGTAATTCGGTAATATAACTCAACCTGCCTGTCTTCGATCTGTCGCAATTACTTATTCTTGCTGCTACTAATTTCCTTTTGGTATTCAAAATGTTTGACACCAACACATCAAAATCGTATGGTTTCATGGGTGGCTCTCTTTTGTAAAAAACCCCCGTACCCGATGTGTGTGTCCGTATCAAGCCTGTACGTGGCCGTCCAGTTGAATACGTTCTTGAAAACTGTCAATCGGAGATAATTCATCTTCATTTTATCCAGCCAATTTCTACGTTCCCACTTCGAACCTGCCCGAAGTGGGAACGTAGAAATTGGCTGGATAAAATGAAGATGGAGATAATTATGCACCGCAGATTCTAATAGAAAGTAGATCCATCTTTGCCAAGGTTGTCGTTTAGGGGGCAGACTTTGTTTCCCCGACATGTCTCTGGCGTGCATTATGACGCCGTGACTTTCCAACAATTTGGATTTGTCATTAGTGATATGACATGGAGTCTCTGGGCATTGCTTAAAAACTGTGTCGAGCCATGTCTTAGCACCAAAGAATGGTGTCCAGAGTAAGAGGAGTTTCGTGGAAGAAGACAGCTGCGGAGACACATTCAGCAAGGACGAAATAGGCGGACCTATATCTGTGAAAGAGTCTGAGGGCTTGTATTTATGTCCAGGGATGGATGCAATTTTCTCATAATATTTTTTCATTATGTTTTTGTATTGTTTATCAACTGCAGCATCCACCACATCATTGCCTGGAACATACGTATAGTCTGGTCTTCTTCGAGGCACAATACCTCCGTTGCCTGAGGTACTGTTAGGTCTTCCCAGAAACACCTGAGCCAGAAGTTGTCTAGGGAAGAAATCTGGATATATGTTGAACGTTATCACAAGTAAAACGTTTACTGCAACGACGGCGATTAATATGACGAAGGTTGTCCTGGTTTTGTGCGTTGTGGTATCCATGGTTCCCAAATGTGGCATCGGCCGACGCAAACCGTAACGGGACTCGCTCGTTAGCGGACATTAAATGAAGCTATCGTCAATGTGGCTTGTCACGCCTGTAAAATAAAACAGTAGAAAACACTCAGAACGAAGCAGGAGGGTTTTTTTTCATTTTGTGAATTCAAATTATGAAAGAATAAACTATATTTATAATTCACTAAGTTCATATCACTGATTTGTAGCAAATTACATGCGGTTTTCAAGCAATAACATGTGTATGCGATATATCAGTCCACAAGCGAAAAGAACATGTTCAGTCCACGTGACTACTCTGACGTCAGTACTCCATCATACTTCACAAATTGATCATGAGAATGTATAAAAATCAGGGAATTTCAGATACATGAAGACCAAGCCATAGTAACCCGGGTGTAATTTCGCGTAAGCTTGGCCAACACGGCCAGAATAAAGGTGATGACCTATCACCCTTTAATGGTGATCAGACCTGGTCATCACTCTTAAATGGTGATGAGTTAGAGCCATCGCCTCTGAATGATGACGGTCATCACCTTTTAAGGGTGATGATAATGGTTAGATACTTCATGTAGGTAACTATTGTCCAAGACTTTGTGCAGCTGAAAAGGCCCAAGTCTAGACATATTGTTGTCCCCAGACTTGGCTATTGTATGCATTGTCTCGTGATTCTTACATGGAGTATTTAACTGATTTTGCCTCATCAGTCTTAAAAGGTGATGACGTAAAATTACAATCATTGCTCATCACTCTTCAGAGGTGATGGTCATCATTTTTAAAGGTGATCATAAAAAAGGGTGATGGGTCTAACTCATCACCTTTTTGGAGTGATAGTTATCACCTTTTTCTGGCTGTGTAGGGGCCAAATGAACATCGTGTAATACCGGTACTAGATCTTCCTTATGTTTATATGGACGATCATAATCAAAGCCTCACTGAGATACAATAATCATGAAAATGACTTAGAAAGTCACTAAGTAAAATGGGGGCTCTCTCTATACTCCGGTGATAGGCTCGATTGTAACCACTCACAAGTTTCGGGAGAATATTGATGTACCGCCATGTATTCTTATAGGTGAAATATTTATACATACGGCCTTTGAATGTCCTGTTGAACCTTTTCACCACGGAAGCCTTGGTTTCGTTGTACGTATGGAAGAAAAACACCTTCTGGGCTTTCAGAAACTGTTGCAACGGTCTGTTGAGGAATTCCGTGCCTTCGTCGGTTTGCAAATACATGGGTTTGCGCCCGGTCTTGAAGATGTCCTTGAACGCCGCTATGAGATTCGCCCCGTTTTCGTCCGGATGGGTACCACCCACGCATACTTCGACAGGATATCGATGCACGTCAAGATATACCGATTCCCATCGTTGTCTTTGGCAAAGGCGCTCATATCGACCAAATCCGCTTGCCATTGGGCATCTAGTCCTCCCACGATGACCCAGTTCCGTAGAAAATGGCGACGGGCAGCTCGATGTAAGGTATAGGTGTCTTGTTTTCTTAACCGATCTCGGACTTGAGCACGTTGTATCCTCTGGGGTTTGGCCGCTCGATAGAGAGCCGTCAATGCACCATAGGCCGCCGGACTGTCGGGACTGTAGTATAAGTTATCCAACACCTTCTCCCAGCTCTTCATGGTGACGAATGATGATGGACCCTGGCTCTATCGTTTATTTATAACGGGTGTATCTTGAGCCGGAGTTTCTTTCTGATTTTCTTCGTTGGCTTCTGCCAGCACTGTGTCCATGGTAAATGACCAGTCCAACTCGTCTGATGACCGATCTTCCTCCGTAAGCACTTGATCCACATCTGCCACGGCATCTTCCAATGCAGACCATAGATCAGGGTGATGGGTAAAATGCACTGTACCCCCATCTAGCCGAGCCAATTGAGCAAAGAAAGGGCCTCGTCCAGTTCACCAGACAACACCCGTTTGAATTTGGTCCAGCCCTGCCGAGACAAACGAATGTGAGCCGGGCACGGTTGTGTCGGGTCCGCATCACAGATGTCTCCCACCTCCTCCATGATATCGACCTTATCCGCATAAACGTGCAGGAAAACCAAGGGGGTCAAGCTGAGATACGCCCGTATTATATGCTCCGTCATGGTCAGTACGTGAATGGTACCAGACTTGACTGTCTCTCGTATTTATTGGGAGAACCCGGTGAGATCAAAGGATCGGGTGGTCATGTCTAGCCGGGTAATCAATGGCATCGTCGTCTGCCTCCGCTTCATTGCTAGAAATTTGTTCATTGGGTTCTACCGCCGCTTCTCTCAGGGCACGAGCCCACTCCAACTCGTCTGATGACCGCTCGTCCGGTGTAAACAGCTGGTCCACCATAGGCACCACTTTCTCGAAGGCTGTCCACAGATCGGGGTCTAGGGTGAACCTGCGTAGGGTCTTGGTAACGGCTCAGGCGTGGGAAGAAGGCTCCACGGTGTACGTAGATGGCATTGTCTATGTGGATGAGGTTTCCGTCGAGCTCACCACTCAACACCCGTTTAAATTTGGTCCAGTCGTCACGGTGTAGCGTAACCGTATTCGATACGGTCTCAGAGCGCGACCAGCAATCATCTCCACGGTCTTCCACGAGGGTGACTTTATCTTCATAGACGTGTAACCCCACCCGGGGTGTAAGGGGAAGGATGGCTCGTAGGACTGGTGACATGCTTGGCCCAATGACGAACGGTGAATGACACACACTCTGACTGTCTCTCGTATTTATGGTCAGGTCCATCGGTGACATGGTTGACGCAATGACGAACGGTGAATGACGCACACCCTGACTGATCCTCGTATTTATGGTCAGGTCCCACTGTTAATGCCACAGCGCCAGGGTCAATAGGCACAGACCATTACTAGGCCAACCAGCCGTCGCTGGTTCCGGCGTGAGCGCTCGTGGTCCATAGCCCGAGCATCAAGGATGACTGTCATAGTCCAGTAGTGGTGAGTGATGGCACACCTCTCCATCGAGTGCACTCTGTCGAGGACCGCTTCTGTGAACTCTTTCAGGATCTGGCGTCGGCCCTCGTTGTCGTCGCCATCTGAAAACATGGACCGAACCACTGCTCTGTAACCCGTGAGTGAATTAACCACGGTCGCATGCTGTAAAATGCGAGTCGCATAGGGATGGATGTCCGTCATGGCTCTGTAACCGTAGAGCCAGAGGGAGCACATCCACGCTGGAGGAACCAGTAGGAAACATGATAGGAATGCATGTACTGACCTGTCTGTGGGGTTTTTCCCCAGAATTTCGCTGACGTCCGTGTCTTCATCCGGGCACTTCACGTCCGCGCCTGCATCCGGGTATGTATGAGGGTCTTGAGGGGGCGACTGTATGCGGTGAGTTGTATGTGGGTGGGGTTTTTTTCGGTGACGTCCGCGACTGCATCCGGGTATGTATGAGGGTCTTGAGGGGGCGACTGCATGTGGTGAGTTGTATGTGGGTGTTTTTTCGGTGACGTCCGCGCCTGCATCCGGGTACTTCTATGTAGGTGTATAAAAGTGGGAATTTTTAGGGCGTTGCTGCATTCATTGGCCTGCTTGACCTGACCAGCCTGAGCCTGCCTGACCAGCCTGAGCCTATCTGACGAGAGGAGCTACTTGCCTGAACCTCACCAGCCTGAGCCTATCTGACGAGAGGAGCTACTTCTGCAGCACCGTATCCATATCGTTGATGAGATGCAGCATGTGGCCGATATATGTGATCTGCCCATGGTGGAAAACATAATCACTAAACACATGGGGGTAGATATCATGGCGGAGAAGACCTATATGGCACGAAACAGCACCAAGATGTTCACTTGCACAACTTGGCAGATGCAGTTTACTCGCCCAGAAGATTTGCGACGGCACGAGTCCTCCATCCACAACGGCGCACGGTATACTTGTATAACCTGCGCACGGTCATTTAATCGGGATGATCCTTTACTGCGCCGTACGCTCATTCCACGAGGGCGCGACGGAACAATGTAATGAATGTGGTCAACTCTTCAAACGACCCAGTCAGTTAAGACGGCATCAGCGTTTGATTCATGCCCCATCTCTACGGTTTGGGCGACAACTTCCCACTAAAGTGGCACCCAGGAGGGTCAGACCCAGTGAAGATGAGCCCGAGGAGACGAATGCCACTGGTGATGCGATCACAGAGAGCCCGCCTGTACCCACAGTTCAGAAGAGCCTAGATATCCAGCCAGTCCCTAGCATTATTGACGACATCGAAAATTTTCTGGAAGATGCAGTGGATGTTCCTAGCGATCTGTTACAGGACGCCCATCCAGTGAGTGACATCTATCGGCGCCAATGGCCCATGATACGGCACGTTTTCCACCGTGATCGCTCTATTCCAGATATCTACAATTTCCCACTCACCGACTTCACCCTTCTACGCAGCTACGTGGAAGCCATCTTCAATGACCAAGCTACGGTCTTCAAATTGAATGTCGCTTTCGAGTACATCTTACGTCACAAAGAGACGGACCAGTTACGGTATTATTATGCCAGTAATAACAGCCATATGTTTGACCAGCCGTTCGCCATCATTAACCGAGCGTCGCTAGAGACGATGCTGGAGAAACTGGACACCGTGGATCTCTTGAGATGGGCACATCGTCAACGCCCCAACGTACAATGGGTCGTAGAGAGGGTCACCAATGTTACGTTCTTCGTTACCAAGCAGATCGACCACTCCCATCGTCTGAATGCGTCACCCTTGCACTGATGAATAACATAACATGCCGTATATACTCTCTATGTCTACATGCTGATCGTTGAATTGAGCTCAGTAAACATTAAATGTGACGGTGCGGTTAATAATAAAACATGGTGTTTGATAATTCAATTTGTTTTGCTGTGAACATACTAAACATACCCAGGGCGGCTCCCCCAGTCTGGGTATGATGTAACATTGGGGATAATAAACTGTATAAACATTGCTGAACTTGTTGTTATTCACGACAACCGCTTTCCGCTATCCTTGGATGAAATATATACCCCGATATACCCCGATGTGATATGGTGTTCTTGCACACTTTCGAAACTTCCCTTTAACCCGCGCG
>JAVTVY010017304.1:0-68263 GCA_036873755.1 Hanleya hanleyi | reverse complement strand
CCATAGGGTGCACTCCAGAGATTCTTCCATTCGGCATGGAATAGATTATGGGTCCGTTTTTCGGCCACCAATTATTGCAAAATTTTCAACCCAAATCACTTATATGTATATATTTTCTGAAAGAGCATGATTGAACTATCATTTTAAGACAGAGCACTGCTATGTTATAGAAAAATGAATCTCGAACATTCCCTTCCAGGCTTTTCTAGAAAACCCCTTAAAATGTCGAAAAATGGTCAAATTCGGCTCAATTTCCAGAAAAATCAGCGACTTCAATTAAACTTCTTATTCACCTTCCCTGGTCCGGTCTCAACTTAAAAAGACAAACAAAAGTTGGGATCAACCTGCCAGTTTTTTGTCAGATTTTATTCCCGTAAATGAGTCAAGATTTTTAGGCACGCCCAAGGGGCATAACTGAGGCACGACAAAATTTACTCCATGATCCCGAGCAGCGTACAGGCGAAGCCAGCCATCGATTTGTACGTGCTCGTTTGCAGCGTTGATAATGCTGAATAGAATGGTATTATAGATATAAGCTATTAAGAAGACAAGAAGAATTATGATGTAGCAGAACACGGGCAGTCTATCGTATTATGAAATTAGACAGGGGCCATTACTACGAAACTGTGGAGAGCCACCTTAATTAAGGGGCAGGGTGTTTTTGCGAAATTAATTATTCACATATATCGTAATCTGGGAGTGTTTGTGAGTATGGCGGTATACAACACTTGCCAGTTATACATATTATTGTGAGAAATCCGACCGATAACTTTCCCCCTACCCCATCTTTGTTTTGATCACTTTTGCCAATTCTAGCCGAATTTTGTTCTTAATAATGGGCATCCATTCTGCAATATGAAGGCGGTGGTTGCTTTTCCGCTTTCCGATGATACCAGGAACGCGGAGAAAATGCAAATAAGAGATGTAACCAAGTCAAATTATTGGTAAATTTACACTAAATTTTCGCCTAGAAACATGGGAAATGTTCCGGAAACTTGAGAAATAATTCATAAAACCTCAATAATATACATCCGTTCCATCCATGTTGGAGTGTAAATGGGTTCTATTGTAAAGAAAATAGTTCTCGCAAATTTATATCATTCTGATATGACCGGGTTCTGCCATAATATCTACCGAAATCTCATTCCAGGGGGAGTTAACTCCTGTATAGAATACAGTATTCAATAACTTCAATAGTATACTAATGGACACACTGTGGATTATTTTGATCGAACTCCTGGTCTTCTTTCCACCGGATTCCGAAAATAGCGCTTTATATGTAAATAGGAAGTCAAAATTAAACAATCTGGAGTAATGACACATTTCCGCTCCGTAATGGAGTCTACATTGAGAAAATGCATAGAGTCCACAATTATGCCTTAAGGGGCAGGGTGTTTTTTGCGAAATTAATTATTCACATATATCGTAATCTGGGAGTGTTTGTGAGTATGGCGGTATACAGCACTTGCCAGTTATACATATTATTGTGGGAAATCCGACCGATAACTTTCCCCCTACCCCATCTTTGTTTTGATGACTTTTGCCAATTCTAGCAGAATTTTCGAGAACAAAACTCAAAATTAACCTATTTGTTCTTAATAATGGGCATCCATTCTGCAATATGAAGGCGGTGGTTGCTTTTCCGCTTTCCGATGATACCAGGAACGCGGGGAAAATGTAAATAAGAGATATAGCCAAGTCAAATTATTGGTAAATTTTCACTGTATTTTCGCCTAGAAACATGGGAAATGTTTCGGAAACTTGAGAAATAATTCATAAAACCTCAATAATATACATCCGTTCCATCCATGTTGGAGTGTAAATGGGTTCTATTGTAAAGAAAATAGTTTCCCAGGGGAGTTAACTCCTGTATAGAATACAGTATGCAATAACTTCAATAGTATACTAATGGACACACTGTGGATTATTTTGATCGAACTCCTGGTATTCTTTCCACCGGATTCCGAAAATAGCGCTTTATAGGTAAATAGGAAGCCAAAATTAAACAAACTGGAGTAATGACACATCTCCGCTCCGAGTCCACAGTTATGCCGTAAAGGGGCAGGGTGTTTTTTGCGAAATTAATTACTCACATATATCGTAATCTGGGAGTGTTTGTGAGTATGGCGGTATACAACACTTGCCAGTTATACATATTATTGTGGGAAATCCGACCGATAACTTTCCCCCTACCCCATCTTTGTTTTGATCACTTTTGCCAATTCTAGCGGAAATTTTCGAGAACAAAACTCGAAATTAACCTATTTGTTTTTAATAATGGGCATCCATTCTGCAATATGAAGGCGGTGGTTGCTTTTCCGCTTTCCGATGATACCAGGAACGCGGGGAAAATGTAAATAAGAGATGTAACCAAGTCAAATTATTGGTAAATTTGCACTAAATTTTTGCCTAGAAACATGGGAAATGTTTCGGAAACTTGAGAAATAATTCATAAAACCTCAATAATATACATCCGTTCCATCCATGTTGGAGTGTAAATGGATTCTATTGTAAAAAAAAATAGTTCTGGCCAATTTATATCATTCTGATATGACCGGGTTCTGCCATAATATCTACCGAAATCTCATTCCAGGGGGAGTTAACTCCTGTATAGAATACAGCATGCAATAACTTCAATAGTATACTAATGGACACACTGTGGATTATTTTGATCGAACTCCTGGTCTTCTTTCCACCGTATTCCGAAAATAGCGCTTTATATGTAAATAGGAAGTCAAAATTAAACAATCTGGAGTAATGACACATCTCCGCTCCGTAATGGAGTCTACATTTAGATAATGCATAGAGTCCACAATTATGCCTTAAGGGGCAGGGTGTTTTTTGCGAAATTAATTATTCACATATATCGTAATCTGGGAGTGTTTGTGAGTATGGCGGTATACAACACTTGCCAGTTATACATATTATTGTGGGAAATCCGACCGATAACTTTCCCCCTACCCCATCTTTGTTTTGATCACTTTTGCCAATTCCAGCAGAATTTACGAGAACAAAACTCAAAATTAACCAATCTGTTTTTAATAATGGGCATCCATTCTGCAATATGAAGGCGGTGGTTGCTTTTTCGCTTTCCGATGATACCAGGAACGCGGGAAAAATGTAAATAAGAGATGTAACCAAGTCAAATTATTGGTAAATTTGCACTAAATTTTCGCCTAGAAACATGAGAAATGTTTCGGAAACTTGAGAAATAATTCATAAAACCTCAATAATATACATCCGTTCCATCCATGTTGGAGTGTAAATGGGTTCTATTGTAAAGAAAATAGTTCTCGCAAATTTATATCATTCTGATATGACCGGGTTCTGCCATAATATCTACCGAAATCTCATTCCAGGGGGAGTTAACTCCTGTATAGAATACAGTATGCAATAACTTCAATAGTATACTAATGGAAACACTGTGGATTATTTTGATCGAACTCCTGGTCTTCTTTCCACCGGATACCGAAAATAGCGCTTTATAGGTAAATAGGAAGCCAAAATTAAACAAACTGGAGTAATGACACATCTCCGCTCCGCAATGGAGTCTACATTGAGATAATGCATAGAGTCCACAATTATGCCGTAAAGGGGCAGGGTGTTTTTTGCGAAATTAATTATTCACATATATCGTAATCTGGGAGTGTTTGTGAGTATGGCGGTATACAACACTTGCCAGTTATACATATTATTGTGGGAAATCCGACCGATAACTTTCCCCCTATCCCATCTTTGTTTTGATCACTTTTGCCAATTCTAGCAGAATTTTCGAGAACAAAACTCGAAATTAACCTATTTGTTTTTAATAATGGGCATCCATTCTGCAATATGAAGGCGGTGGTTGCTTTTCCGCTTTCCGATGATACCAGGAACGCGGGGAAAATGTAAATAAGAGATGTAACCAAGTCAAATTATTGGTAAATTTGCACTAAATTTTTGCCTAGAAACATGGGAAATGTTTCGGAAACTTGAGAAATAATTCATAAAACCTCAATAATATACATCCGTTCCATCCATGTTGGAGTGTAAATGGGTTCTATTGTAAAAAAAAAATAGTTCTTGCAAATTTATATCATTCTGATATGACCGGGTTCTGCCATAATATCTACCGAAATCTCATTCCAGGGGGAGTTAACTCCTGTATAGAATACAGTATGCAATAACTTCAATAGTATACTAATGGACAAACTGTGGATTATTTTGATCGAACTCCTGGTCTTCTTTCCACCGGATTCCGAAAATAGCGCTTTATATGTAAATAGGAAGTCAAAATTAAACAATCTGGACTAATGACACATCTCCGCTCCGTAATGGAGTCTACATTGAGATAATGCATAGAGTGCACAATTATGCCTTAAAGGGTGCACTCCAGGGATTCTTCCATTCGGCATGGAATAGATTATGGGTCCGTTTTTCGGCCACCAATTATCGTAAATTTTTTTCACTTATATGTATATATTTTCTGAAAGAGCATGATTAAACTATCATTTTAAGACAGAGCACTGCTATGTTATAGAAAAATGAATCTCGAACATTCCCTTCCAGTCTTGCTTCATTTTTCCTAGAAAACCCCTTAAAATGTCCGAAAATGGTCAAATTCGGCTCAATTTTCAGAAAAATCTGTAAGAGCGATTTCAATTAAACTTCTTATTCACCTTCCCTGGTCCGGTCTCAAATTAAAAAGGCAAACAAAAGTTGGGGTCATCCTGCCAGTTTTTTGTCAGATTTTATTCCCGTAAATGAGTCAAGATTTTTAGGCACGCCCAAGGGGCATAACTGAGGCACGACAAAATTTACTCCATGATCCCGAGCAGCGCATAGGCGAAGCCAGCCATCGATTTGTACGTGCTCGTTTGCAGCGTTGATAATGCTGAATAGAATGGTATTATAGATATAAGCTATTAAGAAGACAAGAAGAATTATGATGTAGCAGAACACGGGCAGTCTATCGTATTATGAAATTAGACAGGGGCCATTAGTACGAAACTGTGGAGGGCCACCTTAATTAAGGGGCAGGGTGTTTTTTGCGAAATTAATTATTCATATATATCGTAGTCTGGGAGTGTTTGTGAGTATGGCGGTATACAACACTTGCCAGTTATACATATTATTGTGGGAAATCCGACCGATAACTTTCCCCCTACCCTATCTTTGTTTTGATCACTTTTGCCAATTCTAGCAGAATTTTCGAGAACAAAACTCAAAATTAACCAATCTGTTTTTAATAATGGGCATCCATTCTGCAATATGAAGGCGGTGGTTGCTTTTCCGCTTTCCGATGATACCAGGAACGCGGGGAAGATGTAAATAAGAGATGTAACCAAGTCAAATTATTGGTAAATTTGCACTAAATTTTCGCCTAGAAACATGGGAAATGTTTCGGAAACTTGAGAAATAATTCGTAAAACCTCAATAACATACATCCGTTCCATCCATGTTGGAGTGTAAATGGGTTCTATTGTAAAGAAAATAGTTCTCGCAAATTTATATCATTCTGATATGACCGGGTTCTGCCATAATATATACCGAAATCTCATTCCAGGGGGAGTTAACTCCTGTATAGAATACAGTATGCAATAACTTCAATAGTATACTAATGGACAAACTGTGGATTATTTTGATCGAAATCCTGGTCTTCTTTCCACCGGATTCCGAAAATAGCGCTTTATATGTAAATAGGAAGTCAAAATTAAACAATCTGGAGTAATGACACATCTCCGCTTCGTAATGGAGTCTACATTGAGATAATGCATAGAGTGCACAATTATGCCTTAAAGGGTGCACTCCAGGGATTCTTCCATTCGGCATGGAATAGATTATGTGTCCGTTTTTCGGCCACCAATTATCGTAAAATTTTCAACCCAAATCACTTATATGTATATATTTTCTGAAAGAGCATGATTAAATTATCATTTTAAGACAGAGCACTGCTATGTTATAGGAAAATGAATCTCGAACATTCCCTTCCAGGCTTGCTCCATTTTTCCTAGAATACCCCTTAAAATGTCGAAAAATGGTCAAATTCGGCTTAATTTCCAGAAAAATATGTTAGAGCGATTTCAATTAAACTTCTTATTCACCTTCCCTGGTCCGGTCTCAACTTAAAAAGGCAAACAAAAGTGGGGGTCAACCTGCCAGTTTTTTGTCAGATTTTATTCCCGTAAATGAGTCAAGATTTTTAGGCACGCCCAAGGGGCATAACTGAGGCACGACAAAATTTACTCCATGATCCCGAGCAGCGTGTAGGCGAAGCCAGCCATCGATTTGTACGTGCTTGTTTGCAGCGTTGATAATGCTGAATAGAATGGTATTATAGATATAAGCTATTAAGAAGACAAGAAGAATTATGATGTAGCAGAACACGGGCAGTCTATCGTATTATGAAATTAGACAGGGGTCATTACTACGAAACTGTGGAGGACCACCATAGTTTGGTCAGTATGTGCAAGCATTCCATGTGAGAAAATAGAAATAAATATAGAATTTTTGCCAGAATCCACGCATAGTCACTTCTTAGCTAAAAGTTAAATTTCAGGAAATGTTTTGCATATTATAGAATTCTAACTGTCTCAGGATTTGAAGCGGCATTGTACGGATATTCGCCGAAAAGATTCATTTCAATACCGGAATTATGAAATATTCGTTAAAAAACGCTTGTATGTGAAGGTATGGGTTGAATTTGTGCAAATTGGTCTCTTTCGAGTCAAAAATAACACATTTATCTCTCCGGAAACAGTACAAAAACCGTCTTTGAACAATAAATACTCACTACAGATATTTAGGTTTAAAGTTTATTTTGGGTCTAGAATGTCTTCATATGGTTACAGAGAAAAACAGATGCCGCTTTCACCTCGAAACTAACGATTCTGTACAAATACACTACCTTTAAGATGCTGTTATCCAGCGAACCTTAAACCCAGTGTCTCATAATTATTCTGAGCATACAAGATAGTGCTTTTTGATAACGTAATATGTCTTGGTTGACTGGTATTTAAACATGGGGGGCCATATAGCATCGCTTAACTGTGCCAGGTCTTCACGAAGATGCTTAGGCGACGATTTAACTGATTTTCGTCCATGATTTCTGCATACTACTGACAATGAAAGTTCAAACAATCCATGTAGTATAGGTCGGGAGCCAATACGAGATAAGGGACCTAGAATATGCTCACGTTCGCACCTCGAGCTGATCAATTTCTGAACCTGTAGTCTTGTATACAGCCAAATTTTCACATGTTTGTACCGTGTGGTAACTGAATGGTAACCGCAAGGAAGGCCCCGGAACGGTACACCTCAGTACAGTACCAGTCAGTACTGACCCGTATCCCCACAGTACCACTCAGTAACTGGTCAGTACTGATTGGATACCGTACAGTACCACAAAGAACAGGACTGAACAGTACAGCATTGTAACTGAACAGTAAGCAACCTGTTACTGTGCAGTACTGGTCAGTTTCCACTTGGAACCAGGCTGTTGCTAACTGACATGAACTGCTCAGTTCAGTTCTGACCTGTGATTATCACACAGAAACTGTTCAGTTACAGCTCAGTACCTACATGTATGGTGGGCCTTTCCATGCAGTACCGTTCAGTAGTATACAGCTCAGTACATGTCTGTGAAAAATTGCCTGTATAAGGTATGTGGGAAAGCTCAGGGGTAGCAGGCCGAAGGTTCATATGGGCAAAACGATATATTTTGTACACCGAAATAAACTTCATGCTTTCCATCAAAGAATAGAAATTTTCCAAAACATCTAGAAAAGTAACTTAGAAGAGTCTAGCCCGTCATTCATAATCCAGCCGTCGTCCATTAGAGAATATCCGCGTCCATAATCCAAAGACCTATTCCATATTCCATATAACAGTATTAGCACCAAATTCAAAAAGACAATCATAGTATACATAAAGATAGGCTTGTTTCCTGCAAGAGAGAAGCGGTCAACAGTTTTCAATGATGCCGGCAAGACATCATGATGTTCCAAAAATATCAAATCGTATCGCTGATCAGTATTCTTAATCCATAATATTCGTTGTATAAGTCGTCATCAAAAGAATGATGTATCTCAGTCACGCTTTGATTGTGACTGTTCATATGAGTACCATGAGGATCTTGAAGTACATGGGTTCATACGGCCCTAGCCCCGGGTTAAGCGGAATTAGACACAAGTTACGAAACGTAGCGCCATAGATCTTGCACGCTACGTTCGTATTTTGCTATCAGCATGCGATATGTATCGCCAAATTTGAGAAACTTTGAGTGGAGGCGCTTGGTGGAATAGCCCTGTTTTATAAGTTTCTGCAACAATGTTTTGTGACGTTGATTAAAATCATCACATTTAACACAGGATCTAGCAAATGCTACTAAGCGAGATATGTATACGCCATATGCAGGTCCCACTGGAATATTACTATCCAGAAAGGGATAGTTTACGATGTCGAAATTGTAATCATCTCTTTTGTCATACTGACGTCATAATTACCCGTGTTTGTGCTAGGAGAGGGGACAACTCGAACCCCCAATATTCTATTTGACCTATATACAAAATGGTGAGGAATTATGAACAGAAACTTTCTTGTATCATACATTGTACCTTATCCTACTGGAATCACTTCAAGTCATAGTGCAGAATCCTATTTACAAGCGTCTGGTCCGTCATACATAATTCAGCCGTCGTCCATTAAAGAATATACGCGTCCATAATCTAAAGACGTTTTCTATATTCCATATAACAGCCGTAGCACCAAATTCAAAAAGACAATCATAGTAAACATAAACATATGCGATGTCTGCAAGAGAGAAGCGGTCAAGAATTTTCAATGATACCGGCAAGACAAAAATGGTTCCAAAAATGTGAAATCCGTATCGCTGTGGCAAAGGATCGTGAGTATATACAATATAGCAATCGAGAAGGGAATTGAAAACTTTTGCGTTTTCGTCCACATTTTCGCATTTCCTTGCCATAAAAGCGCATGGATTCAATAATTTTTTTCTGGAATAATGTCTATTAAAATGTTGATTGGAGAAATTTGAAAATCAGCGTTATAATCGATCACAACTACCTTTCAAGAAAGTTATGTCATCGGAGAAGCCAAAGTATTTTGTTTTCGTTTTCTGTTGGAACTTTCAAATCTTGCGTTTAGGCTAAGGATCACTCTCTTTTTTTTGTTTAACCGCACATTTACCGTAACTTGACTGTCCAATGCTTTATATTCACATATGTATCAAGCTGAATGTGGATATTGTGCATTGGAATCCCCAAAATTGGAAAAAATGCAATCTAGCCACAAAATTCAATCATATATATCCATATAGATAGACAAATTTATGTAAAAGACTTGATAAGTCAGTTGAGGTATTATTGACCAATAGTGGCTAAATGTATCACGGTAGATAGCAAAACGAACCTTCAACATCAGTAGATTATGTGGGGTCAGACGAAAGGTCATCAATGAAAATAATACCTTGATGGTCAGTTGTCTTTAGAAAAACACACAATAGATCAGAAAACTAGTTGACATCTGTTATGCATGCATATACAGCTACACATACTGTTTCTTAGTTTTGACATTAAGCCAAATTCCCTCCCTCCCTTCTTAGTTTTGATTACTTATCTCTATTAGGTAGAATAGGTTCGAATTTCCGATGTTTGAACATTTGACGATTGCCCTGTCGAGATGTATATGTGAAGCATATCGCCGCAGCTTAGTTCAATGCCATATTTCAGTAGATACATGTCCGTTTGTGTCTTACTTACCCAAAGTAAACCTGCATGTATAACCGCCCTAGCTGTATGGTCATTGCACCCCATACTATGTATCTCATCGATGGTATGGTTTCTTTAAGTCAGAGTTAGTAATGTCATTATGGCATTAAAGGGAATTGTAAAATACTATGGGACTATTGATGTGGAAATATTGCTATATTACAATACATGTACGTATCAGCTTTTGAGGACCACCAATTGCCTACATTAGATTCATTCTGAAAAAACCTCGTGCATACACAAATGTATGTAACATTTGTCACCTGTCCAGTTTTTAATAGGAGGAGGTCTATGGAGCAAGAAAACAACAGTAGACATGGTCATGGCCATACACATATACAAATCCAAATAATATTGGAATTGAGGTCATTTTAGGGTCACTTCACGGGTCAAATGAGGTCAAAAATACTGTTTTATTTCATATATTTTGTGGTGTTTGTTATTGACTTTTGTATGCAGTATCAAATCTGAAGTAGTTCTACGGGGTGAATTTTTAGATATTATTGTAGGGTAATTCAGTATTTTTTGTTTGTGAATTTTAGTAACATCCATTTTCTTATAGACTGGACCTTCCCGATCAATATATTCGCTGGCCCGAAGGTTTCTTTCTCGAGTTTGAAATAGTTTGAGTTAACCATTTCTGGCCTGGGTGATGGAGGGTTCGGAAATTAAGTGCCCTTTTGAACATTCACGGTGTCACCAGAATGATTAAAAATCGAGAGCAAAGACTTTCCGTACTTTTGGAATATTATATCTCGCTAATTTTGAGCGTATTTCTGTAATTCTAGTGATTAACCATCATGCGTTAATTCAAAATGGCGTTCATATGGATTCATCCATAAATCTCCCTTTTCAGGTTATTCATATAATAGTCATTATTCTTAGCCCATTTTGCAGATTAGTTAACACAAAGGAATCCTCCATCAAGCCTAGTATCTTTCGCCTATTTTGAATCTGTTTGCTTAATTCTCAGCTTAAAATATGATGTTTTAATCAAAATGGCGGACAGGTGGGGTAATCTGAAAATCACATTTTTCATATTTCTCGTGTAGTTGAAGGCATTATTCTTACCTCACTGCGCAAATTTATAAAAACCGAGGGATCCCTATGCATAGCCTAACATTTCATTCAAATTTTGCATCTATTTACATATGCTAAAACTCAAGATTTGATGGTAAAATTCAAAATGGCGACCTTATGAGGTCATCATAAAATCACACTTTTGGCCGCTGGCAGTATAGTTCAAGGCATTATTCTTAGGTCATTATGCAAATTTGTCAAAGCCGAGGGATCTCTAAGCATAACCCAACATTCTTTTCCAATTTTAAATCTATTTACATATCCCAAAGATCAAGATTTGATGGTCAAATTCAAAATGGCGGCCATATAGGGTCATCTGAAAATCACACCTTTTCCTGTTGCTAATGTAGTACAAGGCATTATTCTTAGGTTTTTAGTCAAATTTAGCAAAACCGATGGATCTCTAAGCATAGCCCAACATCCTATGCCCATTTTAATCTATTTACATATGTCTAAGATCAAGATCAAGGCACTATTCTTCGCTAATTGTGCAAATTTATCAAAATAGACGATCTCTTAGCATAGCCTAACAACTTAATTTATAACAGATTTTCACCAATTTTTGACCTTATTTGACCATAATATGACCCTAAAATGACCTTAATTCTAATAATGAACGTGTCATCGATGACTACATCCAACCCTACACTACATTCAACTGATTCAACTGGAATAACCAATCGTAACAATTAGTACTGTGCGTATAACCGATTTTCACACATTTTTGATCGTATTTGTCCCAAAAGTGACCCAAAAATGACCTTAATTCTTGTAATAAACGTGTTATCTATGACTACCTGACACTCTGCACTACTTACAACTAATTCAGCTTGCATACTCATTGTTAACAAACAATGCGGTGGATGTTAATTTATAATTGATTTTTACCCATTTTGACCTTATTTGACCCAAAGAGTGACCCCAAACTGACCTTAATTGATCAAAATCAGGGTGGTATCCCTTCCTACCTTGATCCCGACCACTCAAAGAACTAATTTAGCATGGGTACCCATTTCTAACAAAAAAATGCCATCGAAAGTTTTTAAAAGCGTTTTTGAGGTCATTGGCCGGCCGACTATTATGTTCATTATGTTCTTCTTCAATCTAATAAATTGGAAATAATTTCCATCGCACTGAAAGAGTGACATTTTAGAATATCAAGACAGGATCTAATCTTCAAAGATTAAAATGTCAACCTCTCCGTTCATTTGAAATCATTTTCAATCTATCAGATTGATAACGAACATAATGAATCTAATGTAGACTAATAAATCACCCAAACATATCATAATATCCTGGTATTTTCAATATAATAGATTGATTTTCAATGGGAATAGATTGGTCACTAATTCCAATCTAATTATTTAACCCTATCTGGCCTGGGCATTTTGAGAATTGTCCAGGGCTGGAGAGGGGCCATTTCGGCCCCACTCTAATTAATTTTCTTACCCCTTGAGGTAGGGAGCTGAAACTTACCACACTATACCCTTGAGTCAAGCTCTACCAAAAAATGTAAAACAAAAAAATCCAAGATGGCCGCTTTGATCACGTTACAGTGACGTCATTTACAAAAACAACATTTTTTGGTCGATTTTTCGAACTATTCATTTATGCAATTTCTCCGCAAAAACTGTGATAAATTAGTAAATATTAATGCCATGTGAAATAAAATAGTTTATGCCCAGTATTTGTCGGGGAAAAACAAATTTTTTGAAGAAATATGACGAAAACATCATTTTTCTGGTTCCCAGTTGGACGTCATTTGAATTTACCCATGATCCTCTACTCGGGGGTTATGCAAATAGGCTCAAAATGACCCCAATATGATAAACTATAAAGCACGGAGTGTCAGCTCTTAATTTCCTGTCGTTCCGAAGTTTGGTAGCGGGGCCATTCTGGTTTCTCCAGACCTGGTAGAGTTGAGGGAGTAATGCTTGTACTGTATAAGTTGGGAACAACAGGGCTTTTACTATCTACATTTCATATGGTTGTTATCTGACTGTTGTCTCATTGTATTTTTAATCTGGAAGCCAGGATCTGGTTTTGGTGAAATTGTTCACCCCATCGGCAAGATAATTTCCATCTGTACCATGACTTTCAATGGCTATTGGGGTATCACCCAGTATGGATGTACAGGATTGAATCCTCCGTTCGTTTAACGAACATGTTGCTCGGTTGGTAGGGGGAGGGGGAGGTGAATATTTTCATGCTGAAAATCCAATGGCGATGTTGTACACCCAAAATTACCATACACAATCAACTGGGACATCCATGATGCTAAATGTTACCCCTTTCCATCTGAAAATCTTCGATTTACGCATGAATGAATTATGGTCATTGGAGATTGAAAGCTAAGGTTTCAACAATAATTAGTTGAGTTGAAATCAAGAATAACGTGTATTTGGAATTGTGGGTCATATTCATAGCAAATGTAATTAAACTGGCAACGATAATTAAATCACATGGCTTCATTTATTGGGGACAATTTGACTGATTCTCAAACTTTTCTCTGATAACAGTTGCGGATGTTGGATTACATTTGTTGGTAGAGTAAAAGATCTGTTCATTGAGAGGGATAAAAAACGCTCGTTCTTTGCTCTGAAACTGTGGAGTACCCTCGAAGTCTACATAATTCCCTCATTTTGATGGAGAAATATAACCAAGGTTACGAATATTTGTTTTGTTAAAATTAGTAATTTTTGAGAATTTTGGGTGGGGGTAACATTTTGCGTTATTTTTCTGACGTTTAAAAAAATACATTTCTCTCTTATTTTTAGAGAACGTTAGCCTGAACATTTGCTGGAGCGATGCATTTGCTAATGGAAAAAGTAAAAAAAAAAACATTCCTATTCCCATTTCGAGACGTTTATTGATTGAATCAGATAGAGAGCTATGATAACCGCCACATTTTTGCTCAATCAAACCACATCTAATACCTGCAAATGAAGGCAAAGTTTGTTCCTTTTGTTGAAAAAAAAGGACTATAGTTGGAAATATTTTCGTAAAACTGAACATTTCTTACCGAATTGTTGTCATTTTATCTACCGGAAATCCAGTGTACATACTTGTAAGCTTAACACCGGTTACAAAATGTGCGCGTGGTGCTACACATTAGAAAATACTGTAGGTATAAAGGAAATGGGGGTCACGAAAACTCTCTTTTCCGCTTCCGGCCGACTGACGGAGTTAACATCAAACTCACGGCGAAACCGAACACATATCATACTCTCAACATCCGCAGCTCAAGAAGAGGGCATGTCAAGTATACAACGAAATCTGACCCCACCTCCATATCAAGTACACAAATACAGGGTGAATCTAGCGATTGTTGTTCGCCATTAGCCAAGAATGAACGTATCTGTTCAAGACATTCACTTTATTATCAGAGAAAAAGATACTAAAGGTAATCACTGATCAGTCCAGTTTTTATCTCATGTTCTCGAGTTCGACTAAATATGAATAGTGTTCATTCATCAACGCAAAACATTGAAAACTGGATGATTATCTCGGCAAAACTATAAATTATTGCCTCTATCTAGCGGCTGGTTCACTGTTTGCGGGGTCTCCCGTCATTATTCAATACTACAAGACTGATTAAAGCAGTGATGAATAGAACTGCTTCATTTGGGACTGTGTAGGCGCTTTGAAAACACTATCCTTTTCGGCCAATGCACCGTTAGTTCTGTAATTTTGACCTTTCCAGGAGACAATCAGCGAGCTGAATCCCTCGATTCCTTGAATAATTTTATTCACGTGGCATAACTTTCTAAAATTTAGAAAACCGCGGTTAATCAACAGTCAAATCGCACAAAATGTCGTCATAATTTTGACCTTTTTCTCTGCTCTCTGCAACGCATTATTACGCCCATAATTGAAACACACATACCCCCATCACCTACCACATGCCTGCGATTATTTGGCGCAACAGAGGCAGAATTGAAAAAAAAATCTCTTCTTTGGCAGAGATTGTCTAAATGGGTCAGCGGATCGAGATTATTTCTTTAGTGATCTGAGACCAGCAGAGATATAACTACAGCAACCTGAGCATAGTAAAGGGATAGAAAATTCACAGCTATTCGCTGCATTTTATATAGCCTCTCTTGGTATGGATATGTAACCTGTATAAAATTCTGTGATCGAATTTGGTATATTCGTCCTACAGAGTGGAAAAAGAAGCTGCATAAGCTGTTCATCGCCTAAAGATTTAAACGGAATATTTCTTCATTCTTTATGGAGTCTTTACTGGAATACATTTGCGGTTTGATCACCGATGGTGTCAGAAGTGACAAATAAAAGGTGACTGATATACTAGTACCGACTGAACATGATGCGGTTGAAATTAAACTACCCACAGTGATGGCCAGTATCATATTTCACGTTGAGGCCGATCGGTTGTTTTTTATGTACTGATGAAAGCATGGCATTTGCCCCTTTGGGTCAGTAACAGCAATTCAGTCAAGCAATATAGTTCCACACCAGGGCTTTCAAGAATACTTCTCATTGATACAGATTTGGTCAACAGAAAATAGCGATGTCGTTATCACTCAAAACTAGTCACACCGCCCTACTGTAAAGAGAAGCCAACTTTTAAAATTTATTTTTCATTTCGATTTTTTGTCAGTTTGCACCAAATGTCTAAACAGTCTTTCGGTTGTTGACTCAGAAATTCTTTTGTAGACGACGGCTGAAGTGTGAATGCTGGATCTGACGTCTCTTGAGTACATATCAATCCCAAAACTCAAAATAATCTTATATCGGTATGAATGGTTGCCCAAAGCGAAATAAATAGAGAGCTGTTACTATTATTTATGACGCTGCCCTCTGATTCTGTGCAATAGCTCGCGGAAATCATGGCTCAGCGCGGGGAGATCCATGAGAAACACCCCTGACAATGCGGCACAGAGAACGACCACTCCGAAGTAACCGAGACTTTGTGCTACCGGCCTGTTATCGTACACGCTGACGTGTTTGCGCCTCCATGCAGAAGTCTTCTTTATGACGATATCCATATCTTGTAAAATACTCGACATGAACGTTGAAGATTCCTCATCAGTTAGGCTGGAACATGGACAACACGTACTATCCATTATTTCACTTCGGCTAACCTCGCTAGTGGAGATAATGTTCGCTGAAACGACATGAGAAAAACCCGTATAGATCACATCAATATGAATAAAACAGTCTAAACGACACCTTTCGAATATGGTACTCAATACACAAAAGCTTACGAAAACTTTCGTTTATTCAACCAAGAGTTGATAAGACAGAACTCATCCTCACAGTGATAGGGACGTCCTCGTCCAAAACGGGTTGTGACTTTGATACTAGTGCCCGTATTTGTCTTGATAATTATTACTCCGACGTTGAGAGGACTAAGACAATACAAAAGTGAGAGTTGCAAGATTACCCGAAGCAGTCGCCAGTTGTGGAACATTTTGACCTGACGAAAATAGTCCATCTGCTAATGGCGACGTCGATAATGACGGTACTATGGGCGGAGATGGTGACATTGACTGTTCCTGGTCTAAGGTAGATGACAACCCCAGGGGCGGGTATGCGAAATACAGTTCCACGGCCGGAGAAGTGGACATTTGTTGTACTTGAGACGAAGAAGTCGACAGTGGCTGTATCACAGACAGCATAGTTGTAAATGGCTGTACCAGGGACGGAGAAATTGACAACGGTTGTATCAAGGAAGGAGAAGTTGACATCGGCTGTATCATGGACAGAGAAGTTGCCATTGATTGTACCATGGGCAGAGTAGTTGACACTGGCTGTTCCAGGGGCGGAGAAGCTGATATCTGTTGTATTTTGAATGTCTCATTTGACATTGTGCTTACCAGAGATGAAGAATTTGACATTGACTGAACCTGGGACGGAAAAGTTGACATCGACTGTACCATGGGTGGAGAAGTTGACAATGACTTTACCATGAACGCAAAAGTAGATATCGGTTGTAGCAGGGATGTTGACGTTGTGTGTGCCAGTCTTCGAGCGATCTTTGAGTCTTGGGTCGCTGCCAGTTGTGCTGTGAAGGGTAATGCAGGCCTCCCTGACGACGATTGCATGTCCACTCTACCTGGCCATGGTGTAACTACATCTGTCGAGTCAGCATAGTCATAACACGTGGCTACAGGTTCACGGTTGGAATCAGTAAGGTTGCTCGGAATAGATGTATTGTCAAGTGCTCCTGAAAACAATATCACATATGTATATGAAAACTGAAATTCGATGTCTGAGAAACAGGGCTGAAATTGAAACTTTGAAATATAACGTATGAGATGTGTCTAAACATTCTGCATCCATCGTCTACTAGCACAACGTGTTTGTGAATGACCGCACATACGAGCAATACGGACAAGGACGACACCACAAGGAACTTTCCAGATCCCTTTCAAGTCATTGTTACATTAGGCAAACAGGCATCAAAAACTAGCTAGACTAGGTGACGTGAGTATTGTGTGCGTGTGTCAACGAATGGGTGGGGATCAATTACCTGGTTTTGTGTCATGTTAAATCCTGTACAGTTAGTCACATATTAGAGATAAATATTAGTTTTTTTTATTTTTGTCGATGAACTACATGTATTTTACGTTACTTTGGGTTAACGCAACGTGTCATTTTATAACAATCGTAATTTTGGATTATTTCGCTCTCATACCTCCAGCGATAATATGGGTTATAAGCCAAGGCTCTGAGAGTGCTCTAGTTTTCGTTTTAATTCATACATTGGGCCAGCAGATTTTCACTATTTTATATTTGGTATTATACAGATAGATAGATAGATAGATAGCTAGATAGAACTTTCCAGACAGGAGGATAATCCGGAAGCTGAGAAACTGCCAAGACATTGATCTGAATAGGATCAGTGACCACATGTTGAAAATTTCCTAATTTAATGAGGTAGGTGGTTCACATGCACATTCCTTATTGTCCTATAAGTGTATTTTATTATTCTTGGTGATTTTTAATCATCAGAGGATAGGCCTTCCTATTCGAATCCCAACGTTTTTAGGCCAATAAATGGGAAGAGGACACGACTGAATCCCAAGATGGCGAAAGGCAGATCGTGTAAATGCCACATCGCACAGCATCAGCATAGACCATCCAGAAAGTATTTTAGAGGTCAATGCGCGTGATGAAATTGCTTCTAAATGCAAAATCCTGGTTTATTTCATCACTCGCCTTACCAAACAAAACCAAACGCTCTAGCCCATTACGCCACATGCCCTAACCAAAAATGAAGTTCAATGGAGATGAATAAGACCATATGCTGAAATATCAAACAAATGATCATCTCAAACCTGCTCCTTCTCACTCAACAAACGATATAATCACGATCTTCTTGGTTTGGATAATCCGTAAAGAATTGATACCATGAAGGATATTTACCCACCTTCAATGGACAGTAATATTCCCTGAAGGGTCTGCATATGACGCATACATATCTGGCCGAGTAACATTTGCCAGATCCTACAAATGTATGTGAAATGTGAGGGTTGCACTCAATATAATATAACTTTTTTGCAGCTTTGTGATGGTAACTCATAACATCCTGTGAATATGGTGTTCTACCCCTGCTATTCAACGTGGTAAATAGGGACGGACAAAACATTCAAATACCTTGATATATCTTGATGTATCCGAAAAACTCAAATAGCTATAAGTGACTAATATGTTTTTGCATTTTTGCAGAAAAATTGTGCCTTGCAAAGAGTTACCTTGTACTGGTATGTCCACAACTAGAAGTTAGGTACATATACTCGCCATTTTTCGTCAATCTCATGAATATCCACGATTTTATCGGGCATGACCTGACACAAGCAGCCAGTCTTGACATTCGTGGATATTCGGAATATGCACGGCAAGTAATCCAAGTAACGTCCGGAGGTATATGGTATGGGGAATCGTTCGCTCGATGATTGAAAAGCAGCTAAAAAGGTGTTTAAAGACTTTTCTACTTTGTTGAGCTCTGATCAGCAGTCCACATGCACCTACATCGGAACTGCAGTGGTATTTCAAGGCACATGTTATATAAGTAATCTATGCAAAATCCAAGAAAAGGCAACGGAAATTAAAATTATTTTCTCTGAACCTCCGACCTCTAAACGTCCCAGGATGTTTTGCAAATGATGAAATATCTAGCGAAGGGGTTAGCTGAGCGTATTTGCTGGATAAATTACACTTTTTGTTACACAACACACTTGTTTGAGACAGCGGATCGTGACTTGTGCCAATGGATGTTCATCTTATCTATTAATTGCGAATGGAATCTGCCTTTGTGGAAAGATTTGACAATTTTCTGCTTTTTGTGGATGCAAAAGACTTGTAGCAGCCATTGCATGACAAGAAGTCATTTGATCCCACAGATATGTTTTCTGAAATATCACAAGAACCAAAAGTGATCCCTGTGATGATTTGTATCGCAGCCACGCTTTTATTGTAGCTGTTCATGTGGACATATTGAATGACATGACCACACGGCCTTTAGCAGAGGCTTGAGCAGTATTGGAAACAAATATTTCGGAGCGATGATATGATAGCCCTACCAAGTCATCTGTTGGGAAAAGATGAACTATGAAGAAGAAAACGGCTTAAACGAGGGAGCATTTATAGAATGCTATTTTTGTATTCAGACAAAATACCTATGAGACCCGACGCCGACCAAGCGCTTCATCTCCACCATGTTTACAAGTCACAAAGCGGGCAAGCCTCTAGACGAAACGTCCGTGACCGCTTAAAATGGGTTATCCTATGAACATGCACCTATTGTCTAAAAATATTCACAAAGTTAATCTAATTCGCCAAAATCCTTTTATCTGCCAAAGTCTGAAAATTTCTCGTTGTACCTACCATTTTGTCGAAGACACTATAAGCAAATAAATGACGTGGCATTATAATATAGTAGTATTACATGAAGATTTCCGGTGAACATAACTTAGTTTTTCTGCAATCGGAAATCTTGTTTTCACGTATTAACTAGATGTAACTGTTATCCTAAGGGATAACTGAGATACCCCCGCCCTGTAAGACACAAGTCTCCCATTCCAAGTAATATTTCAATACAGTGTAAATAAAACCCAAGGATAGGAAGGGCCATAACTCTGTAACAAATGTGTGAATCGCATGGTAAATGTATTAAAATAGAAGCAAAATTTTAGGAGTATTAGTCCGGACAAAATTGTATCTACAGGATGTACAAGCCGATCCTGTACCCCTCCCCCAGCTTTATTGCAGGAGGGGGGGGGGGGGGTATAATGATGGAATATTATAATGTAAAATACTGCTTGCTGATCAGGTTATCAGCACTCATTACATGAATATTTGAAGAAATTCATTTGAAGGCCTAGTAATTCTGACCAAATATTTCATGTCATAAATAAGACATGCAAATCTTCAAACCATATTAAACATGTGTACAGAGTTTCAGAAGCATCCAGTAATAACTTTGTGACTGGATAATTACACAAGAACATGATCTATATATTGGAATATATGCAGAAAATCGACAAAGCCCAAGTCTGGGTAATTTTGACAAAAATTAATATTTCATGTCACAAATAGGAGATGCAAATCTTCAAACATGTCTAGAAAGTTTCAGAACCTTCTGATAAAAATAGTAGGAGTAGTTGATTACACTAGAAACGTGTGTGTACATGGGAATAGATCCTGAAAATGTCAAACATTATAATTTCGGCTTGTAAATAGGAGATGCACATCTTCAAATCATAGGTAATACATATGTAAAGTTTCATTAAAATTGAAGCAAAATCTTAGGAGTAGTCCGGACAAAATTGTGTCCTCTACATGGGAATAGATCCTGAAAATGGCAAAGTCCTATAAAGTTCAAAACGTTATAAATATGTCAAAAATTATAATTTCGTCTTGTAAATAGGACATGCACATCTTCCAATCATAGGTAACACATATGTAAAGTTTCATTAAAATAGAAGCAAAATCTTTGGAGGAGTAGTCCGGACTAAATTGTGTCTACAGACAGACGGACAAGCCGATTCCAGTATACCCCCCTAACTTCGTTGCGGGGGTATAATAATACAGAACATAGGAGTCTCTATATAAGGAGACACCTTCCTGTTTACTTTTACATAGTAGTACAGAACATAGAAGCCTCTATTATGTCTACCATTCTCTACCTCACCGTCCACCGCTCCAGCTGCGAATCATGTCCCATAGCCATGCATTGATGTCGAGGCGACACCCTTGCACCAATTATTCCGGATGGGCTTACCTTCATAACATATCTTAATGTAGAGGTCAAAATCAGCGTCGGAGGTCCACAGTCGGAAGTCTGAGGGAATGAAGGGATCCATCGCATAGTACATGGTGCAACGTTCGTCGTTGTCAACGCCAGGAGTACCATTGTTGAATGTAACGGCCCAACATTCCTTGCTGCCTTGCTCCAATAGTCTACACTGCTGTTTACAATCCTCTGCAGTGTTCGTCCAAACTAATTCAGACGAAAGATCTGTAGTGTTCTTCAGAGACGTCTTAAGCTCTGCCCTGAATACACATTCCCCTGTAGAAAGATAATAAAAAAAACTCAACAGCTAGGCGATCAGCGATACGGATTTGATATTTTTGGAACATCGTTTGGTCTTTCCGGCATCATTGAAAATTGTTGACCGCTTCTCTCTTGTGGAAAACTAGCCTACGTTTATAGTTACTATGATTTTCTTTAGATTATGATCTCGAAAATTCTGTACTGGACGTTAGTTTTATTTGAATGTTCTGCTTTACCGAGGTGAATATCCTAAAAATAGAAAAAGACTGAAAGTGTATCTTGTTATACAAACTGCCATATGAAGTTGTTTCCTTTTAATAACACCGTTTGAGATAAAGATATAGAAAATAGAGATATTTTCAACCATTCGTAAATAATCAATATCAACATTAGCTTTCTCATCCACCAAATAATTGAGCAGAAAACAGGTTTTAACATGGAATACTTGAAAGTTCAATATGCGGCAATTAATAGCGACATTTATTGCCACAAACAGATGCCAACAGAGATGATACAGTGAAAACACACCACCATCAGGTAGAAAACAAACAATATCACACGTGAACCCATGTATATCGTTCTAAGATTAGTTTCAAGGGACAAAATACGTAATAAAAAAAATGAAACTAAAAATACACAAAGAATAATAATAATAAAAAAACTAAAAAAAAACAACATATCAACGCTTGTACAAATCATTTGTTTCGGAATAACATCAGATAGACGTTTGCATAGAAGAGCGAGGGAACAAAACACATCAGTTAAGTAGTTTCAGCCACAGACGCCACTTTTTCAAACAGTTCAATTGTTTCGTGCTTCATAGCAATGGACTGTTCTATATTTAAATATTCTTTGATGACCTACACTTATAAATATAATATTTTGCCAACAGCAGAATGAAATTTAGTGGTTTATAATATGCTTTATTCTTAGTTATTCCGAATAGAATTCCCTTTTTAGAGACATTGATAAGAATGTTTATTTTTGAGTAAATCTATTTTCTAAAAGACTCCAATAGATTACCTACTATTATGCATCCATATATGTTGAATAGTTTGTCTGCTGGTGACAAAAGGAACATTTATCATCATTCCTAATTCCCATTTGTAGCAACAGTTTATTTGTGGCTAGGATATGATGACTGATCCTATACTGTAGCCACTGCAATTTTGTGTTCTTGCAGCATTTGAAGGGCAGCTGATATATGTTTTTCCATTCATGGGGTAATACATTTTCGTATTTTTCTTGACTTTTAGGAGTAGTGTTTTTCAACAGAGAAATATAAATGTCTTTACAGCCTGTCGGATGTCTCAATATGATGCGGAGTTTGCTTGGAATATATAGATTATAAGCCCTGTGTGGTACTGGTTGCAAATTACAGTGGCTAAAGTAAGTTTTTATTGCATTGCAGACGCCCCAGTATTCTAAAAAAAAGTTTATGTAATCTATAAAGTTACCGTCCTCATCAATCTGGTCGCCAATAAAGTGCACACCACGTTTATACCATTTTTTGTAGAAAATGCTCTGTGCATTCACTTTAATAAATTTGGTTAACCAATTATTTGTATAGTATAGATTTATATTTGTATAGTATAGATCCTCGGGCGTGAGCGGACGGAAGTTTTCATTAACAGTTCTCCAAGCACGAAGTACGTCAGCCCAAAATAGGTTAGTACATTGATCGCTTATATGAGTTAGATAGTCATCTCCTTTATAAACAAGATCATGAATAGTAGATATCGATATTTCAAACAACTCCTTGTACTGACTTTCCTGTGACAATAGTCTACGGATCCAGGTTGTTTTAAGGGCCGTTATGAAATGTTGCAAATTAGTCATTCTCGTAGTCATTCTCGTAGTCTTGGCAAAGAATGGCAAAGAATGTCCCTTTTAATTCTGTCTTGTTTTGATTGCCAAATAAACGAGTGAAATAAAGAATTGAGGTTTTTTTACGTAGTCATTTGGAGGATTTGGGAGGGCAATGAGTTTTGATATAATCATTGTTTTTAATACTGTAATTCTTCCTATTGGTGTCAACCTTCGTTTTGACCATTGATCTAGTTCCAACTGTATTTCTTTTACTCTTTTGTCATAATCCAGCGAAATCATCGAATCCAAGTTACAAGAAAATAATATTCCGAGATGAGTAAAGTTAGACTGTTCCCAGTTAAGCTTATGTCTGTGATTAAATGCCTCTCCTCCAAATTTTTTGCATCCTATCCACATAGATCTTGTTTTTTGAAAGTAAGGCGTATGTATCTAAAGTTAACAGTGCTTCCTTTAGTGAATTTTCAGAAACGTCGAGAAGTAATGTGTCGTCTGCGTACTGTGAAATCTTAAATTCGCTGTTTCCTATTTTTATTCCCTTTATGTTTTTATTGTCCTTAATCATTATTGATAAAATTTCGGCACATAGCAGAAAGATATAAGGTGACAGAGGGTCCCCTTGTCTGCATCCTCTGGATATCTAAAAAAACCTGGAGAGGAAACCACTCTGCATCACCGCGGACTTCGCGTTTTTGTAAAAAACAGATATCCATGTTTTAAGCGATTTGTTGAATATGTCCAATACCTGATTAATGAAAGACCAAGAAACCGAGTCAAGCGCTTTCTCGAAGTCAATGAGGACAAGAAGACCGGGTATATTATTGCGTTCTGTGCATTCCATTATGTCATAAATTAATCGTGTATTCTCACCGATATACCTAACACTCATAAACCCAGACTGGCTCTCTGATATCAGTTTGTTTAATACAGACGCAATGATGCAATTTTGTATGTGCAGTTTAATAATGTGATTGGTCTCCAATTTTGCAAGTATTGTTTAAGCTTATCTCCCTTTGGTAAGCAAATTATTATCCCCTCTTTCTGTGTCGCAGACAATTCTCCCTTTCCATACCCCTCATTAAATGATCTGATCATGAAGCTGCCTATATCTTTATAGAAAAATTTGAAAAATTCTGCAGTAAAACCATCCGTTCCGGGGCTACGATTATTTTTCATTCGTTTCAAGCTATTTAACACTTCTACCTCTGAAACATCCCCCTCTAAAGTAAGCTGTTCCTCGTCTGTTAGGCTGAAAAATCCATGTTTTGTAATTCACTTTGTATGCTATATTCTTCAAAATCTTTGTATATAGATTGTTATAAAAAGTCTTAGCTTCGGCAAGAATCTCTGACTGATCTGCAATAAATTGCCCGTTGTCCTTTTCTATTTTTGGTATAGTTTTATTCGTAAAATTTCTTGATTCTAAACTACAAAAATATCTAGTGGGTTTCTCTCCATCCTCCGCCCACTTAGCTTTGGATCTGATCATATGACCTTTCATCTTTTCTTTCTTGATTATTTCTAGTTCTAACTTTTTGTGTTCAATTAAGTCTATATTAGGTTCTTCCATTTCCCCTAGTTCTGTACTAGAAGACTGTAAATTTTCTTCTGTCCTTTGTTTTTCTTTTTTCTTAAATGATGCGTAAGATATGGGTTGACCTCTTATAAGTAAGGTATCAAGAAACAAATGATCTGAAATTGTAAATTGCAAATGATGATTTTCAATAGTTTTCAGATTATCTAGATTATATACAGGTAGGGCGTACTTCTGTTCTGTATTATCAATACAAATCTTCACACCCTTTACATATTCTGGATCATACAGTAAGCTGGAATTGAATTCCAAAGCCCCCTCCCCCTTGGGCTATTTTTAGTCAGACTTCTATGGATATATTGCTACTGACAATGGAAAGAATCTCTATAGCACTACATCAGCTCTACAGCCTCTTTAATTGTTATGTTACCCTAATATATTGAGCTTTGATACGTACACGTTGTTGTTTAACTCACGTCGGTTGTCTTCTCGTTTGTTTGTGTTTTTTAACGATTCACAGACCATGCTGTATCATTCTGTAGGACCCTGGTTTCAGAAAAGTAGTCTAGTTGTCTCAGTTGATGCAAAATATGTCACAATATGATGCACAAGCTTGGCGCTCAAGCATGGCGCGTGGCGTATGACGATAGATTAAAGAATTCTACTCCCTCACTCATACCCGGAGCATGAACTGACGCTTGCCACTACAGACATATTCAACAACCCTGAATCCCACCCAGGAAATTTACGAAAAAAGACCAATGCGCGTGATTCGATTCAAGGCATCTTAATTGCCTTTGTTAAATTTATTGACATTTTTGTCTTCATTGTCCTTAGATGGTTGGGTCATGACAGCCGATTTGAAAATGTCAAATTGGCAGTGTTTAGTCCATAATGCAAGCACCTAATTCATATACTGCAGATAATTATTGTTCGCGGAAATTATCTTTCGCGGCTTCACTCTCAATCCTTTTCCACGGGATCTAACATTTACGGTTCAGCAGTCCGGATTGATCAGGAAATCGGAAGATAATTTGACAAACTGTTTTCTGTAGATAGCTGGCGAGGGAACAACCCGATGTTGAGTATCTGTCTCGAACAGGATCAATCACTGACGTACCGTAATCACAGGGCACACTATGGGACAGGCTGATTTAAATTTACTATCAAACAGCTTGCGTTTAGATTGGCAGTAATCAGATGCTGATGAACAAAAGTTGTGTTGGAACAACCGTGACTGTGTAAAGTTTACTAATGACCATGTTCCAAAAAACAACAAGCTCACTTCTGGTTTTGTCAGTTTATAACTTTCTTAAATGAAAACAAAATATAGTCAGTTCTGTAAGCATGTAAACTATGTATTGAAATATTTTTGGACATGTGATCGATTGTGTGAAACTACAAACAGAGCGGAAAGGAACGGAGTCTCTATCAAAATTTCTTGCTACTATGTGGTTCATAGTATATAATTCTGTATATCCACTAAATGGAAGTTATATTCACGGGAATTCACATCCGCGGAAACCCCTTCAAAGCGAATACCGCAAAAGTAGTGACCAGCGAACAATAAGGGATTTAAGGGAAGGCCGACCAGAAGATAGTCCTGTCTGCCTTTGAACAGTACGTTATTGATTGGTCTAAGCGAGAAAAAGTTGAACCTACATTTCTCACTGATTGGCTGGACCTCACCAAGAGCAAGGTCGTTGAAACAATCCGCTATATTGAAAGAACTACCCTTCCCCAAGCCAAACAAGTACTGAGAAACCTCAATTCCCAAGAAGTTCTACCAAATCTCCACAGTAAATTCGTCATAGTCTCAGCAGACAAAGCTCCAAATAATATAATATTCATATGTAAATATTACTATTACCAGGTGCTGGTTAAAGAACTGAGTGTGAACATATCCTCATCAAATACGTCTACTTACTCCCAAACTGTATTAACTCTGGAAGATTTATTTAACAATAACAAAACGTTTCTCAGAGAAAGATGTATTGTCTTGCAACCAATCATAACGATATACCAAAAGTATACTGGACTCCCAAAATGCATAAATCACCATACACAGCTAGATTCATAGCTGGTTCCTGAAGCACCACCAAGCTTCTTTCAACCCTGTTGACGAGGGCCCTTCAGGATGTAAAAGCATTTTGGGAAAGGTATTGCGCCAGTATATCTAAACACTCTGGCGTTGAATGTATGTGGATATCGAAAAAATGAAAATGTCTTATGGAAGAACATGTTGCTAAAGGTCACATAGCGTACAGACATGTATCCACATGGGATTTCTCGACTCTCAATCCCTCACCAGGACCT
This sequence comes from Hanleya hanleyi, assembly GCA_036873755.1. Classification (NCBI taxonomy): domain Eukaryota; kingdom Metazoa; phylum Mollusca; class Polyplacophora; order Lepidopleurida; family Hanleyidae; genus Hanleya; species Hanleya hanleyi. The sequence continues at coordinate 41,217 of JAVTVY010017304.1, read as the reverse complement.
TATTGGCCGTCTAAGTTCATTAATAACATGTGTGTTCAAGAAAACTGATCGTAGATATATTAACGTCGGAAGCAATAAAGCATTCTTTAGCTCTACTATATACAAGAGATATCATTCATGGCATGTTTCTTTGCCTATAGAGTTGCTTGAATTTCTCTTTAAAAATATCTATGTGAAATTTGGCAACACAATATATCAACAGCATATAGGTATTTCAATGGGTACTAATTGTGCACTCCTGTTGGCTGACCTATTATGTTCTCTTGTGAATATGACTATATGCAGGCGCTTTCAAAAACCGATCCATTCAAAGCCCTTTCCTTCTCATTCATCAAACGCTATATAGATGATCTTCTCGCTGTGGATAATCGCTATATAAATGATCCAGTGAAAGGTATATATCCACCTTCACTGGATTTGAAGCAAACTACAGATAGCCTTACAGGCACATCATATTTAGACTTATATCTCTATAAAAATGAAACGGGCCTTCTCTCTCGTCGAATTTTTGTCAAAAGAGATGATTACAATTTCGACATCGTAAACTATCCCTTTCTGGAAAGTTATATTCCAGTGGGACCTGCATATGGCGTATAAATATCTCGCCTAACAGCATTTGCTAGATCGTGTGTTAAATGTGACGATTTTAATCAACGTCACAAAACATTGTTGCAGAAACTTATAAAAGTAAGCGCCTCCACTCAAAGTTTCTCAAATTTGGCGATACATATCGCATGCTGATAGCAAAATACGAGCTTAGCGTGCAAGATCTATGGCGTTACGTTTCCTAACTTGTGTCTAATTCCGCTTAACCCGGGGATAGGGGCCGTATGATTCCATGTATTTGTTGATCCTCATGGTGCTCATATGGACAATCACAATCAAACCGTGGCTGAGATATATCATTCTCTAGATGACGAATTTACAGCGAATATTATGGATTAAGAATACTGATCAGCGATACGGATTTAATATTTTTGGAACATCACAATGTCTTGCCGGCAACATTGAAAACTGTTGACCGCTTCTCTCTTGCAGCAAACTAGCCTATGTTTATGTATACTTTGATTGTCTTTTGAATTTGGTGCTAATACTGTTATATGGAATATGGAATGTGTCTTTGGATTATGGACGCGGATATTCCTTGATGAACGACGGTTGAATTATGAATGACGGACCAGACACTTGCAAATACGGTAACAGCATTGGCACCAAATAAAAAAAAACATGGACAAGAGAGAATTAAACCTCACACAAGATAATCATTCACCAGACCACTTTGAATATCAGTATATGCTTCGAAAAGTACAACAATGTTATTCAGCCTTCGCTTATTATAATGTTCAGGAACAGATAAGAAGGTCAACTACGTATAAATGGCAAACCATCAACATATTTTCCATACCGTACCTTTCACATGTTCACACATGAACGGTTGTTCTGTCTCACATTTATAGGTTGACCATGATCCTGTGTACTGGTGTACATTGACGCAATGTTCTATTGTCGGACGATCGGGTTCACCACTCTTCCAGTTGTTATAATTGAACAGGTTATCACAGATGCCAGTCCATGTGAAGATGACCTGGGGGTCAGGAACGTTGGAAGCATAGAGTCCAATCCAGTAATACGCATACAACAATCTTCAATTTAAAACATATATCGTTAGTTCAAACGAAAATTTCAAGCAATAAATGAGACAGATGTTATTTGTTAATCTAACCGTCGAAGTAAAACATTATAATAAGAAACTCAGAAATCTCATTGTTTTTGTTTTCACTTTTTTATACATTTGCAATGATGTTTTGAAATAAATATACCCAAATTTAATTGAGGCTAAATACTGCGAATTATGAACGAAATCGTCTGGAAATGTAACAAGCATCCAGAGAATTCAGATCCCCTGCCAAATAAGCCACACTTGTATATGCCTGTTAGACAATCCCACCTTTGAAGCGTGGCAGATATAAATCTGTTTTAACCCAAAATTAAACATGATTTCAATTATAATGAAAAGTTACTTTCTTTGAACGCGAAGGCTACTTTGAACGAAATTCTAGCAAAAAATGTCTCTAGTTCAGTGTACAACTGCCTGCGCGAGTGATCAATATAATTTTAAAAATGCGTGACAGATTTTGTGTTTCGTCTCGTTTATTGTGATTGATAGTTGACAATTGACATTTTCAAAAACAGAAGACCCAACTCCTCAACACTCCTCTCCTCTGTTACTAGAGGTTGATTGTTGCCCAACGATGACCCAGTCCGAGCCGTTCTTCGATAAAAATAAAGAAACAAAAAAACGAACAGTCTTCCACATATGATTCTGCTGATTGGGCTATAAATTGATAACTACGCAGCAGACCTAACAATTCCTCCATAGTGGCCGCCTTATTGGCAATATTTCAGCTATGTCTTGTTCAAACTGTGACAAGAAAGTTAGGAGGTCGTATGGCAAGCCGTTTTACTTTTTATCTGGCATTTGATGATATCATTAAATATTTGCTGATATCTTGAAATGATTTGATGATATCATCAAGCGATTTGCTGATATCATCAAATGATTTGCAGATATCATCAAATGATTTGCTAATATCACCAAATCGTTCGATGTGTTGATATCACCAAATGATTTGCTGATGTCACCGAATCATTTGATGATATCAGCAAATCATTTGATGATATCAGCAAATCATTTGATGATATCAGCAAATCATTTGATGATATGGCGGAACGTGAAAATAAGCCTAAATGTTAATGCCTGCTCCCTTCTCATCCTGTTGTTTGATAATGTATACCTACTGGTGAAGCTATCTACGGACAAATCACATGCAATATTTATTACGTAAAGGATCGGACAATAAAAATAAAACGCAACTACAGTGGTTTGGGTGATGTAAGGACTATGTTTAATAGCCAACGCTATCAAACCTCTACTATATACCATACGCCAAACTATACTAATAAATGACAAATAGAATCACGAATATATGGGCATTCGAATAAATATACAGTAGGGAAGATAAAATTTTCCATCGTGAGTTATTGACATGTATACACAAATTCATTAGATCAGCATTTGAGTGTAAAGGGGATGAGGCGAAAGGGGAGTTGTAATTGTTTCGGGAAGAGCATGGTATATTAAGGCAGAACCGATTGTCGTACTCTATCACTGGTTAGCTTTTAGGGCAGGAGATAAGGCATATCCGCACATGCAACAATAAATTAATTTATATGACCCTTTGCTGACCCGCAACAGGAGACAAAGCTCTTACAATAAGGACAGAACTAACCAAGCTTCAATGAAGCCATATGGCTTTTTTTGATCTTTATATGTTGTGGATACTTGTGTTAACAAATACCATAATTCGTATTTATAGGGTGCCTATTATTATTTTGCACCATGGTATAAAATCACCATGCCTGCTATTATTCGTATTTATAGGATGCCTATAATTATTTTATAACATGGTATAAAAACGCCAAGTCTGCAAAAATTCGTATTTATAGGATGCCTATAATTATTTATGGCTTCTTTTGATCTTTATATGATGTGGACACTTGTGTTAACAAGTACCATAATTCGTATTTATAGGGTGCCTATAATCATTTTGCACCATGGTATAAAATCGCCAAGCCTACCATAATTCGTTTTTATAGGATGCCTATACTTAATTTGATATAAAATCGCTAAGTCTGCTAAAATTCTTATTCAGAGGATGCCTATAATTATTCTGTGCCATGGTATAAAATCGCCGCGCCTGCCATAATTCATATTTATAAGATGAACTTGACTGGTTGGTGCTTAGTTGGTTCTTCGCGATATAGCTGAAATATTGTTGAAAGCGACGTTAAATTATATTCACTCACTCACTCACTGTGAATAATATATATCATGGTACAAATTAATTTAGCTGTAATTCGCAAATAACTCGATGAAATTTAACCAATGAGTAAACTTGTAACACACGTAGAAATATGGTCACGTGAGCAAATGGGAAGTGGATTGATTTCGACATCCTCTCTCGGGGTGCTTTGCGCTATACGCTCCGTTAGATTTTCGAGAGAGGGAGGCATCCTCGTTTTTGGGAAATAAAAAAGAACCTTAAGTATAACGAAAGTATATAGTCTGCGGTTCACCCCAAATCGCACAGGCCAGACAGCGTTAATACACTAATCTTTGTATCTTGTGTACTTTGTCAGATGAGCTGAGGTAACAAGTCCTTAAGTTCACACTGCATACCTGTCGCCATATCTGATTCTCTTATTCTATGACATATTCATACACAACTCTTTGTACTGTGAGCTGAGGTGGCATGACTGGAAAGTATTTCCTGGTTAAACTAGTATATAAGCTGTAATTGGGGTGGCCCTCCATGTTCCATATTCCCAAACAATAAAGCTTCTATGATATCAAAGCTTACATTCAATGGAGCAATAGACATACAATTTCAGTATAATCTGTTATTGGATTTTGGGAACTGGGGGCATGCAGAATCAAATATCCCCAACTGGATATGGAAGACAAAATTCTACCTTAATAATTGCCATGAAAGAATAAAGTAAAGAAAATATTACCTGATTACAGTGCAACAGTGCGACAGTCCGAGTCAGTCGAACTTTATGGAGGGGAGAAAACTCTATCTTGATATATACTGTGAAGAGATCAGGCAGAATGATCGAACCATATAAAGGGGAGAAAACTCCACCCTAATATACACCGTGAAGAGATCGCGGAGAGAGAAACTTTTGACAGCGTAACAGTCCGGCAGATCCAATTTGATAGGATGGAGAAAACTCCACTCTAATGTATATTACGAAGGTATGGATGAGAGAAAGCTTACCCCAAGACAGTCCGAAAGTGTGACAGTCCGAGTCATCGAACTTTATAGAGCAGAGGAAACTCTAACTTAATTTATAGGAAGAGATTACGGAGAGAAAATTTACGTATGACCGTACAACATTCCGACAGATCGAATTTGATAGAAGGTAGAAAACTCTACTCTTATGTATATTGCAAAGGTATGGAGGAGAGAAAACTTACCACATGACAGTCTGACAGTGCGACAGTCAGAGAGATCGAACATTATACAGGGGAGGAAACTCTAACTTAATTTATACGGAGAAGGGATCAGGGGGAGAAAACCATTACCTTTTGACAGTACGACATTCCGAATTTGATAGAGGGGAGAAAACTCTAATGTATATTGTGAACATATCGAGGAGAGAAAACTTACCTCACGACAGTCCGACAGTGCGACAGTCGGAGTCAACAAACTTTATAGAAGGGTGGAAATTCTATCTCAACGTCTACTGTTAAGAAATCGCGGAGAGAAAAGCTTAGCTTTGAGAGTACGACAGTTCGACAGATCCCAAAAGCTCGAATTTGATAAAGGGGAGAAAATTCTACGCTAATGTATACTGCGAAGGCAAACAGCTTGAACAAATGTTTCATAGCCTTAACGCCAAATGGTATTTCCCTGATTTATTATCCTGGTTTACAAAGATTGATCCACGTATAACTGGCGCCAAGTCAAACTTTCTTTGTAGGACAAATTTAGTATGAGGGTACCTTGCCACAGAATCTTGCTGGAGATTACTTTCATAGAAGCTGGACGTCATGCTTTCAAGCGAAATATCTTCTTTCGGTTACCCAGGGGGGCTTCAACCGCTCGGCTTTTCATTTCAAACTGAGTTGTGCCTGCATTCATAATTTATACAACATTTGTTTAACCAACTTGAAGAAATACTATAGAGTTAGAGAGTGATTGCAGTTAGTGGTATATGTACATTTAGTCTAATGGACTCTAGACCTATCGCTAAACAGCATTGATTAACATGTGTTCAACCAAAAAATACTACAGTGTGATTGCAGCTAGTGTTGCATGTGTAGTGGAATATGAACTTAATTGTTCATCAGGCTAACCCACTATACACATGTGGCTAAACTATGTTGCTAAACAGCTGTTTACCCAAGAAATACTATTTAGTTAGATATCGAGGACTGGACGTTATGCTTCCAAGCCAAATCACTTTTTAATGTCGGGACTTCAACCGCTCAGGTTTTCATTTCAAATTGAGTTGTACCTGCATTCGTAATTTATTCCACATTTGTTTAACCAAGAAAACTTAGAGTTAGTGATTGCAGATAGTGTTAGGTGTGGTTAATCTGATGGACTAAAGACAGAGCTCTAAACTGGTGATATGGCTGAAATAAAATTGAAAGCGACGCCAAATCATATTTATTTGCTCGCTTACTCACTCGCTAAACTGGCAAATTACAAGCGTCTAGTCCGTCATCCATAATTCAGCCGTCGTCCATTAGAGAATATCCGCGTCCATAATCCAAAGACCTATTCCATATTCCATATAACAGTATTAGCACCAAATTCAACAAGACAATCATAGTATACATAAACATAGGCTTGTTTCCTGCAAGAGAGAAGCGGTCAACAGTTTTCAATGATGCCGGCAAGACATCATGATGTTCCAAAATATCAAATCCGTATCGCTGATCAGTATTCTTAATCCATAATATCCGTTGCAAAGTCGTCATCTAATTACCATGAGGATCTTAAAGTACATGGGTTCATACGGCCCCTAGCCCCGGATTAAGCGGAATTAGACACAAGTTACGAAACGTAGCGCCATAGATTGTGTACGCTACGTTCGTATTTTGCTATCAGCATGCGATATGTATCGCCAAATTTGAGAAACTTTGAGTGGAGGCGTTTGGTGGAATACCCCTGTTTTATAAGTTTCTGTAACAGTGTTTTGTGACGTTGATTAAAATCGTCACATTTAACACAGGATCTAGCAAATGCTACTAAGCGAGATATGTATACGCCATATGCAGGTCCCACTGGAATATTACTGTCCAGAAAGGGATAGTTTACGATGTGGAAGTTGTAATCATCTCTTTTGTCATAAAGTCGACGAGAGAGAATGCCCGCTTCATTTTTATAGAGATGTAGATCTAAATATGATGTGCCTGTAGGGCTGTCTGTAGTTTCCTTCAAATCCAGTGAAGGTGGATATATGTTCTTCACTGCGTCATTTATATAGCGATTATCCACAGCGAGAAGATCGTCTATATAGCGTTTGATGAATGAGAAGGAACGGGCTTTGAATGGATCGGTTTTTGATAGCGCCTGCATATAGTCATATTCATAAAAGAACAGATACAGGTCAGCCAACAGGGGTGCACAATTAGTACCCATTGGAATACCTATATGCTGCTGATATATTGTGTTGCCAAATTTCACATAGATATTTTTAATGAGAAATTCAAGCAACTCTATAAACAAAGAAACATCCCATGAATGATATCTCTTGTATGTAGTAGAGCTAAAGAATGCTTTATGGCTTCGGACATTAATATATCTACGATCAGTTTTCTTGAACACAGATACTATTAATGAACTTAGACGGTCAATAAGGTCCTGATGAGGGATTGTAGTATAGAGAGTCGAGAAATCCCATATGGATACATGTCTGTACGGTATGTGATCTTTAGCATCAAGTTCTTCCGTAAGACATTTTGAGTTTTTCAATATCCACATACATTCAACGCCAGAGTTCTTAGAAATAGTGGCGCAATACCTTTCCCAAAATGCTTTTACCTCCTGAAGGGCCCTCGTCAATAGGGTTGAAAGAAGCTTGGTGGTGCAGCTTCTAGAACCAGCTATGAATCTAGCTTTGTATGGTGATTTATGCATTTTGGGAGTCCAGTATAGTATTGGTATGTCGTTATGAATGGTTGGAAGACAAATACCTCTTTCCCTGAGAAACTTTTTGTGATTGTTAAATAAATCTGCCAGAGTAAATGCAGTTTGGGAGTAAGTAGACGTATTTGATGAAGATACAGGGGTAAAAGCGTTCGGTGTCCGGTTATTTTCGTTTAGTTTGACCTAACGAAACGCGAACGGAACGAAATGTAAACGCGTTTCAAACGCTTACCAAACGATTATAGTAAACGAAACGCTTTCAATATCGCTTAATTTTTATTTTATCAAAACGCGTTTCCCTCGTCAAACGCATTTTCTCTGATCGAAACGCGTTTATAAACGCGTTTGTGAATGCGTTTTGTAAACGCGTTTCGAACGGGTTTCTCTTTTCGTTCGACTTTGTGCAAATTTGTGTTTTATTTTGCAAACCAGGCCAGGAAGTCCACGTGTCGGGGCTTTCCCCAGCCGCTATTATAATCCCTGTGCTATAAATATATGTGGCATAGCCTTTAATATACAAGGGTAAACACGTTCTGTGTCCGGTAATTCGTTTCGTTTATATATTGCGCTAAGATTAAATCTTTTCGTTCACCAAGCGAAACAATATATGTCTTCCCGTACCAAGCGAAATGATTAGTCAGGCATGTTATACTGAGTCGAAAAAGCGTTTCGCCTGACCTTGACTCCATGCAGCTTTTGACCAACACTCAGTCGCCGAACCGTTGTACAAAGATAAAAAACAGACCAAATAATATTCTCGCCCGACGAAGCAACCGTGGTGTGGACGGTAATGCTTATTTAACAACAACAACAACAACAATAAAACGCGTTACGAAACGCGTTTCCAAAACGCGTTTCGAAACGCGTTTTCAAAACGCGTTTCAAACGCAAGCTTAAATCTTTTCGTTCACCAAGCGAAGAAATATTTGTCTTCCCGTACCAAGCGAAATGATTAGTCAGGCGTGTGATACCGAACCGAAAAAGCATTTCGCCTGACCTTGACTCCATGCGGGTTTTGATCAACACTCAGTCGCCGAACCATTGCACAAATAAAAAAAAACAGACCAAATAGTATTCTCGCCCGACGAAGCAACCGTGGTGTGGACGGTGATGCTTATTTAACAACAACAACAATAAAACGTGTTCCGAAAACGCGTTTCCAAAACGCGTTTCGAAACGCGTTTTGAAACGCGTTTCGAAACGCGTTTTGGAAACGCGTTTTCGGAACGCGTTTTATTGTTGTTCATAAACGCGTTCGTGAAACGCGTTTAAAGCGAAACGAAACGAAAGATAAATGAACATACCGATGATCAAACGCGTTTGCGAGGTATAAACGCGTTCTTTGAGAAGCAAACGAAACGAATACAAAACGCGTTTAGAACGCTATTGAAACGCGTTTCAAACAATAATAGAACGATAATATACGTGAAAAACCGGACACCGAACGCTTTTACCCCTGTATACTGGCTATGTCGGGGTACAGGTTCAACCTGCGAAATTCACACACGTTCATTGTGATATAGGTTGTTTGGTCTTGGTTTTTCACGTCTCGTCATTTAGAACACGATGGGAAGGGTCCTGGAGCGAAACGGTGAAATTTTTGAAAAAGTACCATATATCCCATATAGTCCTATACTGGCTATATGGGGGTATAGGTTCAACCTGGGAAATTCACACACGTTCATTGTGATATGGGTTGTTTGGTCTTGTTTTTCTCGTCTCGCCAAGAAAAACACGATGGAAGGGGTCCCGGCGCTAAGCGGCGAATTTTTTGGAAAAAGTCACGGAGGTCTGGGTAGGCCCATAGGCCTATACTGCATGGCTATGGGTGTATAGGTCCATACGGGGTGGACGTTTTGGGATCTAGGTGAGTCCCTAATGGTCCTATGGTGTCGTATGAGGTCTTATTTTGAAGCTCTCGTGGAGGAGCATCCGAAAAACACGATGGAAGGGGTCCCGGAGCTAAGCGGCGAATTTTTTGGAAAAAGTCACGGAGGTCTGGGTAGGCCCATAGGCCTATACTGCATGGCTATGGGTGTATAGGTCCATACGGGGTGGACGTTTTGGGATCTAGGTGAGTCCCTAATGGTCCTATGGTGTCGTATGAGGTCTTATTTTGAAGCTCTCGTGGAGGAGCATCCGAGTAGACTAATGGTTCGTCCGTGTTCAATAGTCTGCGCATGCGCAGTCTGGCCGTAGTATAGAAAGCCGGCATTTTGGGGGGGTATGTGGGGGTGTGTTTGGGGTAGAGATGGACCACTATGGGTCCAAATGGGTCGTGGGAGGTGTTATCTTGTAGCTCTCGGGGTGTAGACCCCGATTTGAGGGCTGTCCGCGTCATCTGTGACGTCATCGGTGACGTCATCAGTACGAGTAGTAGCGAAAGTGGGCATTTTGGGGGCAGTGGAGGAAGGTATTTGGTGTAGAGAGGGACCATCCTTGGTCCGAATGTGTCGTGTGGGGTGTCATTTTGTAGCTCTCGGGGTGTAGACCCCGATTTGAGGGATGTTCACGTCATTTGTGACGTCATTGGTGACGTCATCAGTAGGAGTAGTAGCCAAAGTGGGCATTTTGGGGCAGTGAAGGAAGGTATTTGGGGTAGAGATGGACCATCCTTGGTCAGAATGTGTCGTGGGAGGTGTCATTTTGTAGTTCTCGGGGTGCAGACCCCTATTTGAGGGATGTTCACGTCATCCGTGACGTCATCAGTAGAAGTAGTAGTGAAAGCGGGCATTTTGGGAAGTGAAGGGAGGTATTTGGTGTAGACATGGACCATCCTTGGTCCGAATGCAGCGTGTGGGGTGTCATCTTGTAGTTCTTTGCATGTAGACGCAACTACACACTTGGTGGTCGCATCGTGCATGAATACTACATATGACTTGATACTGTGAACTATAACTGAAAAGTCAGGATGGCAGAGTGGTCTAAGGCGCCAGTCCTAAGTGCTGGTCTGCGCAACGCAGGGCGTGGGTTCGAATCCTACTTCTGACACATGAGTTTTTTGTATATACACCTTTGTATTATACCATATCTGTCCTGTATTGTACCATATTTGTCCTGTGTTATATCATATCTCTCCTGAATGTGCTGTATTATACCATATCTCTCCTGTATTATACCAAATCTGTGCTGTATTATACCATATCTCTCCTTTATTGTACCATATATGTCCTGTATTATACAATATATGTTCTGTATTATACAATATTTGCCCTCTATTATACCATATCTGTCCTGTATTATACCAAATCTGTGCTGTATTACACCATATCTGTGCTGTAGTATACCATATCTGTGCAGTATTATATCATATCTGTCCAGTATTATACCGAATCTGTGCTGTATTATACCATATCTGTCCTGTATTATACCATATCTGTCCTGTATTAGACAATATCTTCGCTGTATTTAATGTAAATGTACTCTGTGCATGTCCATGTATTCTGTACATATCCATGCACATGTACTATGTGCCTGTACATGTACTATTTGCCTGTACATGTAATCTGTTCATGTACATGTACTCTGTCAATATACATGTTCCTTGTCCATGTAAATGCACTCTGTGCATGTCGTTCTACATGTACTCTGTTCACGTTCTTGTATACATACTCTGTTCAAATCCATGTACATACTCTTTGTCCCATCGCTATATAGCTGAAATATTGCGGAATGCGACGTTACACCTTAATTCTCTCTCTCTCTCTCTCTCTCTCTCTCTCTCTCTCTCGCTCTCAATGAACATGTACGCTGTACAATGTCGCATGGTGTAGACCGGTGAGAGAACAACAACAACAAGAATGACAGGTCAATCAGTTTATTATCTCCTCCCTGGGGAGGTCGCGTTGGGTATGTTTACAATACCAATAGCTTCTTGTCCAATCAGAGGCCGCCATTTGGTGCTGCATCTGTCATATTCGTTCTTGTCCGTTAGATGTATTCTCGGCTACTTTTGTGCAATCAGAAGTCGACATTTCAGAAAGTTCCAGCTTCGGCCATGTTCGCTCTGAACCGTTTGTTCTAATCGTCATCGGTCAGGCCAGGATACCGTTAAGACAACATATCTTCAGAGAGTTGTTTGCGCATTCTGAGTATCTATCAGTGCATGGGTGAATACTTCCATTTGATGGGGGTGGTGGGTCAGTTTAACCACGAAGAACGTAACATTGGTGACCCTCTCCAGTATCCACTTGGTGTTGGGGCGCTGTTCATAGGCCCATTCCAAGGGATCCACAGTGTCCAGTTGGGCCAGCAACGTCTCTAGCGACGCCCGATTGGTGATTGTGAAAGGATGGTCGTACACTGGGTTGATGGCACTGGAATGGAAATAGCGCAATTCACCCGTCATCTTATGGCATAAGATGTATCCAAATGCTACATTTAATGCGAAGGACGTAGGTTGGTCATTGAAGATGGCTTCCACGTAGCTGCGTAGACGGGCGAGGTCGGTCAGTCGGAAATTGTACAAGACCAATATAGGGCGATGATGGTGGAAACAGTGTCGGATCATGGACCAATGGCGTCGATACATCTCACTCACTGGATGATCTTCGGGTAAGAGATCGCTGGGAACATCCACTGCATCTTCCAGAAAATGTTCGTTGTTGTCAGGCGTATGACTGGGAACAGTAATGCTAGGGACCGGCTGAATATCTAGGCTCTTCTGAACTGTGGGTATAGGCGGGCTCTCGTGATCGCATCACCAGTGGCATTCGTCTCCCCGGGTTCATCTTCAGTGAGTCTGTCCCTCCTGTGTGCCTCTTTTGTGGAAAGTTGTCCCTCATGCCGTGGTGACGGACCATGCATCAAACGTTCATGCCGTTTTAACTGACTGGGTCGTTTGAAGAGTTGCCCACATTCTTCCCATGGACGCTTGGGTGGCCCATGAATTGAACGTTCATGGCGCTGTAAATGATCCGGGCGCTGAAACGACAGTGTACATATCGTACAGCTATACCGGGCGGTTCCGTCGTGCTTGGTAGCCTCATGGCGGCGCAAGTCGTGCAGACGAGTGAATGATTTCGAGCACGTAGCACAAGTGAACATCTTGGTGGTTGACAGAGTGTCTGATGAAACGGCCAGGCCGCTTCCCTTTTATAGCAAGCTAGCTGGTGATCTATTTTTAGCACAATCAGTTCAACTTGGACGTCAGCGAGAAGAACCCGGACGTAGGCGCGGACATCAGCGACAAGAACCCGGATGTAGGCGCGGACGTCAAGAACCCGGAAGTTAGAGGGGAGGTGACCGGCCTATCGACCAATCAGAAGCCATCATTTCAGAAAGTTCAATCTTCGTTCAGTGTAACCTAAACGTCTTCGGGCAATCCATGATACTGAAGCTCGAAGCTCTTACTTCTCTCATTCAACACTGCGATCAATCTCCATCGGTTCTTCAATACGCGGCGGCGAATCGACCTCCATGGGTTCTTCTATTCTCAGATGCATTCCGATAGAAACTAAAATATCCGGTCTCGAGAGTGGCGAGCGTGATCCGTGTATGACATTTCGGTGACGACTCAATTGACTGGGATGCATAAAGGCTATACCACAATCCACACATGTATGCATGGGTACTTCGTGGCGTGCACGTGTGTGACAACGCAAACTGTCCAGGCGATGAAAGCGCTTCGAGCAAGTTGTGCAAGAGAACATATCGGCTGTGGATCTGGAAATGATGAATGCCGTAAAACTTTCGGCTCTTATAGGCCAACATAGGAGTACCCGGATGTTCTACAGCCAGGGATGTACAAGAATCCGGATGTACCCAGATGTAAAAGTCCCGGATGTAAAAGTGCCGGGATGTTTACGAATGTACTACCATCCCGGACTTCTATCAGGCCCAGGTCCAGAAGCTCTCATGTCCTGCATGTGAATAGTCAGTCATGTTGTGTGTGCGTGTGCGTGTATGTGCGTGTATAGGCTATACCACAATCCACACATGTATGCATGGGTACTTCGTGACTCTGTCAACCACCAAGATGTTCACTTGTGCTACGTGCTCGAAATCATTCACTCGTCTGCACGACTTGCGCCGCCATGAGGCTACCAAGCACGACGGAACCGCCCGGTATAGCTGTACGATATGTACACTGTCGTTTCAGCGCCCGGATCATTTACAGCGCCATGAACGTTCAATTCATGGGCCACCCAAGCGTCCATGCGAAGAATGTGGGCAACTCTTCAAACGACCCAGTCAGTTAAAACGGCATGAGCGTTTGATTCATGGTCCGTCACCACGGCATGAGGGACAACTTTCCACTAAAGAGGCACCCAGGAGGGACAGACTCACTGAAGATGAGCCCGGGGAGACGAATGCCTCTGGTGATGCGATCACGGAGAGCCCGCCTATACCCACAGTTCAGAAGAGCCTAGATATTCAGCCGGTCCCTAGCATTACTGTTCCCAGTCATACGGCTGACAACAACGAACATTTTCTGGAAGATGCAATGGATGTTCCCAGCGATCTCTTACCCGAAGATCACCCAGTGAGTGAGATGTATCGACGCCATTGGTCCATGATCCGACACTGTTTCCACCGTCATCGCCCTATATTGGACTTGTACAATTTCCGACTGACCGACCTCGCCCGTCTACGCAGCTACGTGGAAGCCATCTTCAATGACCAACCTACGTCCTTCACATTAAATGTAGCATTTGGGTACATCTTATGCCATAAGATGACGGGTGAATTGCGCTATTTCTATTCAGCGCCATCAACCCAGTGTACGACCATCCTTTCACAATCACCAATCGGGCGTCGCTAGAGACGATGCTGGCCCAACTGGACACTGTGGATCCCTTGAAATGGGCCTATGAACAGCGCTCAAACACCAAGTGGATACTGGAGAGGGTCACCAATGTTACGTTCTTCGTGGTTAAACTGACCCACCACCCCCATCGGATGAAAGTATTCACCCATGTACTGATAGATACTCAGAATGCGCAAACAACTATCTGAGGATATGTTGCCTCAACGGTATCCTGGGCTGCCCGATGACGATTAGAACAAACGGTTCAGAGCGAACACGGCTGAAGCTGGAACTTTCTGAAATGTCGACTTCTGATTGGACAAGAGTAGCCGAGAATACATCTAACGGACAAGAACGAATATGACAGATGCAGCACCAAATGGCGGCCTCTGATTGGACAAGAAGCTATTGGTATTGTAAACATACCCAACGCGACTCCCCCAGCTTGGATATGATGTACTGGAGGGGATAATAAAATGATTGACCTGTCATTGTTGTTGTTGTTGTTCCCTCACCGGTCTACATCATGCGACATTGTACAGCGTACATGTTCATTGAGAGCGAGAGAGAGAGAGAGAGAGAGAGAGAGAATTAAGGTGTAACGTCGCATTCCGCAATATTTCAGCTATATAGCGATGGGACAAAGAGTATGTACATGGATTTGAACAGAGTATGTATACAAGAACGTGAACAGAGTACATGTAGAATGACATGCACAGAGTACATTTACATGGACAAGGAACATGTATATTGACAGAGTACATGTACATGGACAGATTACATGTACAGGCAAATAGTACATGTACAGGCACATAGTACATGTGCATGGATATGTACAGAATACATGGACATGCACAGAGTACATGTACATTAAATACAGCGAAGATATTGTCTAATACAGGACAGATATGGTATAATAGAGGACAGATATGGTATAATACAGCACAGATTCGGTATAATACTGGACAGATATGGTATAATACTGCACAGATATGGTATACTACAGCACAGATATGGTGTAATACAGCACAGATTTGGTATAATACAGGACATATATGGTATAATAGAGGGCAAATGTTTTATAATACAGAACATATATTGTATAATACAGGACATATATGGTACAATACAGGAGAGATATGGTATAATACAGCACATATTTGGTATAATGCAGGAGAGATATGGTATAATACAGCACATTCAGGAGAGATATGATATAACACAGGACAAATATGGTACAATACAGGACAGATATGGTAAAATA
This sequence comes from Hanleya hanleyi, assembly GCA_036873755.1. NCBI lineage: Eukaryota > Metazoa > Mollusca > Polyplacophora > Lepidopleurida > Hanleyidae > Hanleya > Hanleya hanleyi. The sequence goes on along the minus strand of JAVTVY010017304.1, from coordinate 25,481 downwards.
CAAAAGGTGTATATACAAAAAATTCATGTGTCAGGAGTAGGATTCGAATCCACGCCCTGCGTTGCGCAGACCAGCACTTAGGACTGGCGCCAAAGACCACTCGGCCATCCTGACTTTACAGCTATAGTTCACAGTATCAAGTCATATGTAGTATTCATGCACGATGCGACCACCCAGTGTGTAGTTGCGGCTACATGCAAAGAACTACAAGATGACACCCCACACGCTGCATTCGGACCAAGGATGGTCCATGTCTACACCAAATACCTCCCTTCACTTCCCAAAATGCCCGCTTTCGCTACTACTCGTACTGATGACGTCACCAATGACGTCACGGATGACGTGAACATCCCTCAAATAGGGGTCTGCACCCCGAGAACTACAAAATGACACCTCCCACGACACATTCTGACCAAGGATGGTCCATCTCTACCCCAAATACCTTCCTTCACTGCCCCAAAATGCCCACTTTGGTTACTACTCCTACTGATGACGTCACCAATGACGTCACAGATGACGTGAACATCCCTCAAATCGGAGTCTACACACCGAGAGCTACAAAATGACACCCCACACGACACATTGGAACGAAGGATGGTCCCTCTCTACACCAAATACCTTCCTTCACTGCCCCAAAATGCCCACTTTCGCTACTACTCGTACTGATGACGTCACCGATGACGTCACAGATGACGCGGACAGCCCTCAAATCGGGGTCTACACCCCGAGAGCTACAAGATAACACCTCCCACGACCCATTTGGACCCATAGTGGTCCATCTCTACCCCAAACACACCCCCACATACCCCCCCAAAATGCCGGCTTTCTATACTACGGCCAGACTGCGCATGCGCAGACTATTGAACACGGACGAACCATTAGTCTTCTCCTGCTCCTCCACGAGAGCTTCAAAATAAGACCTCATACGACATCATAGGACCATTAGGGACTCACTTAGACCCCAAAACGTCCACCCCGTATGGACCTATACGCCCATAGCCATGCAGTATAGGCCTATGGGCCTACCCAGACCTCCGTGACTTTTTCCAAAAAATTCACCGCTTAGCTCCGGGACCCCTCCCATCGTATTTTTCTTGGCGAGACGAGAAAAACAAGACCAAACAACCTATATCACAATGAACGTGTGTGAATTTCCCAGGTTGAACCTATACCCCCATATAGCCAGTATAGGACTATATGGGCTACCCGGCACTTTTCGAACAATTTCACCGTTTCACTTCGAAACCCAACCCATCGTGTTCTAAATGAGGAGACGTGAAATACAAGACCCCACAACCCATATCACAATGAACGTGTGTGAATTTCCCAGATTGGACCTATACCCCCATATAGCCAGTATGGGACTATATGGGTTATATGGTACTTTTCCAAAAATTTCACCGTTTCGCTCCAGGACCATTCTCATCGTGTTCTAAATGACGAGACGTGAAAAACAAGACCAAACAACCCATATCACAATGAACGTGTGTGAATTTCCCAGGTTGAACCTATACCCCCATATAGCCAGTATAGGACTATATGGGCTATATGGTACTTTTCCAACAATTTCACCGTTTCGCTCCAGGACCCTTCCCATCGTGTTCTAAATGACGAGACGTGAAAAACAAGACCAAACATCCTATATCACAATGAACGTGTGTGAATTTCCCAGGTTGAACCTATACCCCCATATAGCCAGTATAGGACTATATGGGCTATATGGTACTTTTCCAACAATTTCACCGTTTCGCTCCAGGACCCTTCCCATCGTGTTCTAAATGACGAGACGTGAAAAACAAGACCAAACATCCCATATCACAATGAACGTGTGTGAATTTCCCAGGTTGAACCTATACCCCCATATAGCCAGTATAGGACTATATGGGCTATATGGTACTTTTCCAACAATTTCACCGTTTCGCTCCAGGACCCTTCCCATCGTGTTCTAAATGACGAGACGTGAAAAACAAGACCAAACAACCTATATCACAATGAACGTGTGTGAATTTCCCAGGTTGAACCTGTACCCCGACATAGCCAGTATAGGATTACATGGGCTATATGGTACTTTTCCAAAAATTTCACAGTTTCGCTCCAGGACCCTTCCCATCGTGTTCTAAATGACGAGACGTGAAAAACAAGACCAAACATCCCATATCACAATGAACGTGTGTGAATTTCCCAGGTTGAACCTGTACCCCGACATAGCCAGTATAGGATTACATGGGCTATATGGTACTTTTCCAAAAACTTCACCGTTTCGCTTCAGGACCCTTCCCGTCGTGTTCTAAATGACGAGACGTGAAAAACAAGACCAAACAACCTATATCACAATGAACGTGTGTGAATTTCCCAGGTTGAACCTGTACCCCGACATAGCCAGTATAGGATTACATGAGCCTATATACAGACCTCGCTGACTTTTCCCAAAAATTTCACCGATTCGCTCCGGGATCCTTCCCATTGTCATTTTCTTGGCGAGACGAGAAAAACGAGAACCCACAAGCCATAGTAAAGCCCACGAAAAAAATTGACCATCCCCATACCCCATACAGGCATTTTCCCTTATATTGTATAATATAGACCCCTATTGTAGGGGTAAAGTCCGAGTTCCTCTTTTTATATTTTCTGGAAAAAATCCTAATTTTACATGTATCCACCCCATTGACTTGATGGGCAGGCCCCGATAAGCCCGGGGACCGATATTAGCCCTTTTGGCTAGGGTTGATAGAGGTTTTCCCCTATTTTAGGGGTAAAGTCGGTATTCCGCTTTTACAGTTTCGGGAAAAAATCCTAATTTTACATGCACCCACCCCATTGACTTGATAGGCAGGTCCCAATAAGCCCGGGGGCCGATATTAGCCCTTTTGGCTAGGGTTGATAGGTATTTTCCCGTATTTTAGGGGTAAAATCCGTGTTCCGCTTTTTATATTTTCGGGAAAAAATCCTAATTCTACACGCACCCACCCCATTGACTTGGTAGGCAGGTCCCAATAAGCCCGGGGACCGATATTAGCCCTTTTGGCTAGGGTTGATAGGTGTTTTCCCCTATTTTAGGGGTAAAGTCCGTGTTCCGCTTTTTATAGTTTCGGGAAAAAAATTCTAATTTTACATGCACCCACCCATGACTGGATGCCCTTCACGAATGCTTCACTTTGATACCTCACTCGACCCAATCGGACCATGCAGCGTATTTGAAGTCTGGGGACTACTTTTTCTCCGCGGAAGCTTTCTTCCGCAACCGCATTACCGCCAGACCGCATCACCGCGGAAGAATACATGCCCAGGGGCCCTTTGCCGGAACTATAGTCACCCAGAGTTACCTCCCCCTAGATTGGAACTCTTCTGTGTTGGAGGCGGTTTTCCCCCAACGATCACATGATCGTCACGTGATCAAGTTCCACCTCAAATTTTACCCGGGGAACAATTAATGAGGTCAACCTGCGTATAAATCCACTTACTATACTACTGGAGCCATTTTAATAGGAAATGAAAAGCTACATCTAACTGCCTTGATATGAAAGTATTTTGCTAAATGCTGAAATCGGAATTTCCGACTTTTAACGTTAATTGATCAAAAGATAAACAAACTAGGTTTTGTATCTTTTATTAAGAACCTAGTAGAATATTTTCCATCACATACATGAGTTTCTTCTCAAAAGTTTCAGATACATGCCTATTGTGTTTTATATTTCAGGTAAGCTTGATGATCCGCCATGTGTGTACCTCCGGAAATATTAGAGCTGTCGTTACAATAGCTAATTGGAGAAAATAGTGGTGCCTCTTGAAACAGATGTTATTTTTGAATGACTTTATGGAACGAAGGTATGATGCCTGATTGTAAGTTTGATAGTTTAAATATATAATCACGCTTGAAACAAAAATAGGTACTATCATGAACGGAGACATTGGAGTCTTTTTCTAGAGCGACGTGCGGAAATGGATGGATACAGTGCGCTATATGAAAATGTAACAAACATCACAGATGCAGCATACAAAAACAGCTTGGATGACCGATACATTGATATTTCATTATCTGTATATGTAATTCTTATTCTGCTCATTATACCGGGCAATTTATCCATCATTGTTTACATGTGGAAAACCAAAAAGTTTTCCAGTAACTTTAGTATTTACGCCACGTCTTTGGCTATAGCCGATTGCAGTGTGGGCATCATTGGTCTACCGGTGAACATTGTAATGACGTATTATCCAGAATTGTTCCGTAATGGTCCCTTGTGTATTTCTGTAAAAATATTCGACTACGCCCTAGGTTCAATATCATTGCTCCTTCTGGACGCCATTGCCTACGATCGATACAGATGTGTTACTTCTCCGCTTCTGTATCGCACGAAGTTTACAAGGAGACGATCTCTAATAATTTGCATATCATTGTGGATTCTAGGATTTGCTGTGTGGATTCCTTATTTTGTTGGTCAACAAATCCACGACGTCTACAAATATACATCGTCTGGATGTAATGCAATGTTTGGTTATTTTACGTTGGGACAATCGACCCTAGCATATTACCTCCCCGTCCTATTCCTTGTATTAGTGTACATTCTTCTGTGGTGCGCTTTGAAGAAACGAACCATTATAGCCGAACCTAAGCAGAAGAAAGGACAAACAGTATACACGGTTGCGAATGAGGTGGGCCAAAATATTATTGCTGGTTACGATATTGAATGTAACGCTAAATGCAAACAAGGAGCAGCATTTGGGTTGAATGCACAAAGTGAACGAGTGTCGCAACGAGAAACGTTTTCTATTGAAGTTAATCCAAATATCGAAATTCATAGGGAAACGGCCAGACTTTCTATGCAAACTCGGCCAAGTCTACGATTGACTCTTCAAAGTACTCATTTCGGGGAGGCTCCGAAGATCAGTTCGCAGAACAAACAATGTTTTAAGACAATCAGCCTGATAATAATTGTGTTTTTACTGTGTTGGGCGCCGTATTGTATCACCTGGTCAATAAGGGGGATTTGTCAATGGTGTGTTCCTTACTCTGCCTATTTAATCTCTTTCCTTTTAGCTTACACAAACTCAGCATTTAACCCATTTATATACTTACTAACCAGTAAAACTATGCGCTCTGAGCTTGTGAATTGGGTAAGACGACGATTGGTTTGGTCCAACGTCACAAAATATTAGTTGTTAACTACTTCGATGAGAACTAGCTGAAGAAAATCATACTATTATCACGAAACCTTTATTTGTATTTTAGTTAAATGTGTTATAAACAATATGCATATTCTCTACATAGACATAAATAGGCGAATGCTTCAGCTTGATTCTTAGGCACTTTTCGAAAATAATAAGAGCAATGCAGATAATTTTATATAGAAACGATTTGGACTTCATGCAGTCGAATGTCCGCTTATGGTTAACAGCAATGTTGTTTGTTTGTGCATATCACGTATGACCTCACAATTTGATAAATAAGTTTGCTTGAATCTTCGGGGTTTATTTCAACGCCTTATTTCAATGTATTCATAATAAAACAAAACCGGCAAAGTTGGGATTTTCTAGCGGAGAAATGGTATAGATTTTGACTGTCAAGTTGCCGACTTCGTTCAAGGAAAATATAGCCTGACTTGCCGTATGCGCTTCGCCTTGTGCCATTTCAAGCCATGAATTCCGTATCGTTCTTCGGAAGTTGACGGAGAATATGTTTAAAATTGCTTTGTTAATAATCAGCAGGTCCACTAAAGCGTAAACGTCGGTCAGTTTTCTGTGCGCTTTATTTCTGCTCAGAACAGATGGACGTGCTGGAAGAAGCAATCACACTTTACGTTTGTCGCAAAACCAGACATCCTCCTGCTCAAGAGATCCGACTATAGCTAACACTGATTACCATCGTCACCTCTGCGCAGAGACTGCGGTATGTGCTTTAGAATAGGTTAACCGGAAGACTATACTGTGAAGTCATGTGGCTCTTTCAGTATGTCGGCAGCTCTTCCCACTTCCCTTATATGTGTTGTAATTTTTACCTGTATATGGCGAGATTCTGCTGGTGGACGTTTCGTCCCCGAGGCCCGCCCCTGTACAGACCTTTTGGTCTTTGATATATGTTGGCATTTGTGGGAAGTTGATGCTGGGTCGACATCGGGCGTTACAGACTAGTCTTTTGTGTTAAATGCCGTCATTTTCATCTGACGACGATACAGCTCACCAATCCCCAGTGTACGAGTTGTCACAGCGAAACAGCTTACCAATTACCAGTATACGAGTTGTCAAAGCATTTCCATCATCGCTCTCTAGATTTGTATCTAATACCGCTTATGTCGATGCTAGGGGCCGTGTGGTCATATCATCCAAGTTGCCACATGAACAGCTACAATAAAAGCGTACCTGAGATACACCTATCACGAATCGTTAGATTCTTGGTATGTACTTTAGAATAGGTTAACCGGAAGACTATACTGTGAAGTCATGTGGCTCTGTCAGTATGTCAGCACCTCTTCCTACTTCCCTTATATGTGTTGTAATATAGCACACATACAAATACGAGGTCGAATACAGCTTTAAACCGACATTCAGTTGGCAGTCGTCGACAACAAATGTTTTAGAGCCAACAATAGACGCGAAACCTGAAGACGATTCATCCCTCTTCCATGGCATGATGCAATGTATATCCATCGCAATTAAGTGACAGGTGCGCATCATAATACAACTGAATTACCCTGCCATCTCCTTCGTGTGACACGACAACAATGTAATTGCCATCGCGCTATCCCTGGACTTCCAGTTGGCTGGACTGCCAGTTGGTCTTGTGACATCAAGCGCCCAACTGCGTGTAATTCGTGTTTGGGGACAAGCGCTGGACGAGCGGCAAGGGTAGAGGAGTGTACCCATGGTAGCTCTATATAGACGAGAGGGAATTCAAGTGTGCGTATGCAACAAAGGGTGCCAAGCTAAACTTAGAACGGTTTGATGCATTCTGGAATGTGGTGTGAAGATTGTGGGACTTTGTGAGATTGCCTAGATGGAATAGAGTATATGAATCCACTCCCCACCCCGCGTACCCAAATCAACCAGCAGAAATGAGACCCTGTATGCCTTATACCAACATGCTCGTGGTTTTGTGCTATATATGTCTACACATCAACAGTTAATATTTTGTACGATTATGTATAGCATTATTGACAGAATTGTCTACATTTGCTACACTCGAGTGATATCGATAGTCCATTCTGATCGCATGTATTCAGTATATTTGTCTGTGGAGTCATATGACTTCTTGTCATTACTACGGCATCGTTTTCCATCACCCTTTTAATGTTGGGTTTAATTATTATGAAAGAATTTTCAACAGGATTCAAGCATGTTTAACGATCCAATTAAGGGAGGGGAGCGGATCCAATCAGCAGGCGCGACCTAAATCAGCTAGGACTCGTAATGTACACCAAAGCTGCTTCCTGAGCCCCAGACTTCTCTCCCAGAGTTTCAATCCAAAATATTATCTGTTTGTTTGATAAAGCTAAAAAACCTCGAAAAAACGACCATAATCCCAATCTGCCGGGTACAAAATGATAAAAATACAGCTACAACCCAGTCCCGTTCCTCTCCGAATCAGACTGCAGTTGCCTCGTTGAAGTTCGGATGTTCTCGTTTTTTTCCGTTCGTGGTCGTGGAACAGTACCAAAGCCCACTGAAGTACATTCTTATGAGGGTGCCCGATTATTCAAAAGAGTCCACCAAACTTAGGTGGGAACCATGGCAAGCCCTATTGGAACCATACGATCCAGGGTTTCCCATATGACAATATGTTCGTGCGATATTTCAGTAATGGCGGGAGATTTCACGTCGCGTTCCGAGCCCTCCGTCGATCAAAACACGGTCAGGAAAACCCTTCGTGATTTTCCTGATACAACCATGGGGCATGTCACCGCACAATGACGCGTTTGTTAAACATCGTAACTGTCGTAGTTACATCGTAGTTATTGGGAGGTTGTTTTGCTTCATTCGCGATCAAAAATGCGCACACTTTTATAACCACACATATTAATGGCGTTAAGGTTAAGTATTTCTTTCCTGTATTGTATTCTACCTATGATGACCATTTTGGAAAACGCATGTTACGCCACTCCCCACTGCCTCACGAGGTGTATAAGACTTCAACTTTAAGATAATGCCCGATCATTTACAAATTCTACTTCAAACCCGATTCAGCTCAACCGCTTAGAAGGGTTTCAGAAAGGAAACCCCTTATTCGACAGAGTCGGATTTAAGCACGTCACTTTTGATACTATTAAGGGTTAAATCTCTCATGTATATTCATTCATATTTCACACATCACGATTATGCAATACGCCCGGCGGTAACTGTTTAACTGACTTGTAGTTGCCACACCCACTAGAATACGTCAACTCTATTAAGTGTCAATCACAATTATACAGCCAAATCACTGACTTCTTTTGAGTCGCCTTTGATCAGCCATATTGAGGCCCGCGACGTCTGAATTCAGACAGGTTTGATATCTGCATACAGAGGATTGACTTCAAGATTCCGACCAGTGAAGACGTACAATATTGGGTTTGGTAGCTATGGGTTAAATGTATATTTTCTAGTTGGCTATGCTTCGAAGGTCATACTTTTCATCATGGTTATATATATTGTAAGTATGAATAAATCTATTTTACAGAATATGATCATCTTGCATCCATGTTTCTAGCCACACGATCCAGGAATATGTTTATTGTCGTTTATAATGTTACGAGACCCGTTCGACGCGCTTCCACACTTTAAGGCGCACTCTTGCTAATCTCTGCTTCGTTATTAATATGCTTAAAACGGGCTTCGTAGTAGAATTTTAAAAATGGGCTCCGTGATAGAATGGTAGCAGAGCGTGGTTTATTGTGGCAGAAATTTGCAAGTTGGTTGTTTTTGTGAAATGGTTTATTCTTGTGATGAAACAAGGAAAATGGAAAGCAGGTGAGTATGAATTCTTATTCCTTTGTTAGCGACAATGCATATCTGTCTCCCAGAAAATGTTCTCTGAGTTGAAGATATGAATATTGGCGATCAAGTTTCATTGATGGATCTCCAGAAACAGATAGCAGAATTACATTCACAGGTATCCAATCAGCGAAAGCTATTTGCGAATCAAATTATTTCTTTGCATACTACTTGTAATGGGCAAAACGAAGAAATTTTAAAACTGAAGTCGGAGATTAAATCAATGAAATATGCAAATTCCTCTTCACGCAAACTAAGTTCTCAAAGCTCCCCTATTTCAACCCCCAGGTATTGTAAATTTTGTGAGCGAAAAACTCATTTCGAATCTAATTGTCTGTACCGGATTCGAACTTTCAAATCCATAGAATCTCGGTAGTTTTCAGAGAGAAAGAATGTAGAAAAGTCGGATTCATTCGATCATGAACATTGTCTCATTACAAGCGTCTAGTCCGTCATTCATAATCCAGCCGTCGTCCATTAAAGAATATCCGCGTCCATAATCCAAAGACCTATTCCATTTCCATATAACAGTATTAGCACCAAATTCAAAAAGACAAAAGTATACATAAACATAGGCTTGTTTCCTGCAAGAGAGAAGCGGTCAACAGTTTTCAATGATGCCGGCAAGACATCATGATGTTCCAAAATATCAAATCCGTATCGCTGATCAGTATTCTTAATCCATAATATTCGTTATAAAGTCGTCATCTAAAAATGATGTACCTCAGTCACGCTTTGATTGTGACTGTTCATATGAGTACCATGAGGATCTTGAAGTACATGGGCTCATACGGCCCCTAGCCCCGGGTCAAGCGGAATTAGACACAAGTTACGAAACGTAGCCCCATAGATCTTGCACGCTACGTTCGTATTTTGCTATCAGCATGCGATATGTATCGCCAAATTTGAGAAACTTTGAGTGGAGGCGCTTGGTGGAATAGCCCTGTTTTATAAGTTTCTGCAACAATGTTTTGTGACGTTGATTAAAATCATCACATTTAACACAGGATCTAGCAAATGCTACTAAGCGAGATATGTATACGCCATATGCAGGTCCCACTGGAATATTACTATCCAGAAAGGGATAGTTTACGATGTCGAAATTGTAATCATCTCTTTTGTCATAAAGTCGACGAGAGAGAATGTAGAGACCTGTTCTGTTTCTAGTGGTATTTCGTCTTCATCCATTTTAAATTTTGAATTCGCACATACAAATTCTAAATCAGAAATGTCTGATTCGGCTAATTGTGAAAAGGTTTCTGAAAAGGTTTCACAGTCACACCAAGCTACACGTTGTACAGCTGATAGTTTTCCACGGAGTTTTCATTTAGATCAAAAGTTGAAAGTTCGCGAATCTGATAGTTCAGATGTGTTGGATTTTTCACTAAAAGAAACAGTCAATATTAATTCCGTGCATTTTGTAAAAGGCGTGACAGATAGAGAATCAGAGAAATCGGTCTCTGAGAAACTTCAGAAGTTGCACAGTTTTTCCCATGATCAGAATTCTAGTTATGGAAACACAACCCGTTTGGTAAAGTCAATGGTACTCCTTTCAGTACTTGCTGATGCATTTAACATTTGGCCGTTTCAGGAGATCGCTTTTGTAGGTTATCTTTTGTTTGGCGCATATAAGTGCCACGCAATCCCATTACCCTATCGAAACATTAAATTGGTTTATTCAAATGGTATGGAGAAAAGAAAGAGCCAGGAAAATGTACCGCCCGATAAGAACCACAGTCTGGTAGTTGAAAAGAATTAAAATGTATCCGGTCTGAATGATTCAACGGTTTAAGGTCTTAACATGTATGTGTTAATGGGTGACCGTTACGAAGTCGTTTGGCATTGTTGTTTCAATGTTTATTCAACTGGGACCATTTTGTAGATATATTCACTGTTGTGCCACTTGGACAAAGCTTTTAGTTTCAAGTTTAATCTTCCTTTGTGTATATAACTTACCTTCGACTATTATGTATAGTACTCTAGAGTATGTTCAATTCGTGCTTGCTAATCGTGGTATGGTAATAGTTCAAATTTCTTTGCACGCGGGGACACGTGCTTTTCAAAGGGGAGGTGTATGTTAAAAGGTGTTAAATTTATATTATAAATTGATATATATTCAGCTTCGTATTTAATATAACTTGATATTTCTCTTGGGTAATTGAATCTTAACTTCCACGATTATGTAATATACGCTCGGGTCAGTGTGCCATTGGCACTCCTCAATATGTCATTTGTCACTCGCATTGACAGGTTAAGGTCACGCCCAACTGGATTGTACTCTACTCAAAAGTGTCTGCCATCCAATGAGAAGCTTCATTGCTATTTAACCAATCAGACAGCTGGATAACAGCATTACCATTTCGGCCCGCCAAACTTAATCTTTAGTCATTTCGGTTCCGAGCGTTCTCCTGTTAACACGTACAATTCCCAGTGGGCCTGATCTTGCCGTCGTCATATGTAAGTATACTTTGTATTCCTCATATTTCTATGCTGTATATTATATGTTATTGAATAAACTGTATTTATCATTCTTCAACTACACACAAGTCTCGTTTTGTCACACGATCCGAATCCTTCTTAGTATTCTAAGTTACGAAAGTCCTTTCTGTCTTTTGGTTATCCACTGCGCATCTCAACGTATTAATCTGCTGGAAATCTTCATAACTCTAATAGAACCAGAAAGGCTTAGTGTAACAATACACTTCTTACATTGTATATCTTCATCATTTTCTACAAGGCCTTTTCATTGCCTGCCCTGGTGATGTCATAATGGCGTCATGATTCAGTATGTATATTAAGTCAATTTGAGCTGTTCTATGCAAGAGAGTGCGGGGAAAATGGAGAGAAAAAAATGAAACATGCAACTTTCTCGGGACATCTGTAGCAACTACTAATGACACAGATGTTGCAACTGCATGTAATGTCAGCTACTAATGAGCCAATTGCGAAAGTTATGTCAGTAATAGTTGCTATTGCAGTTTCTTATTGTCGTACTTGTGATGCCGATAACATTATGAAAATATTGCCTTATTTTGAGGGGAATATGCAGTTTTGTTGCCCCGAGGATATGCATATTGCCCGAGCCGCAGGCGAGGGTAATATGCACAGCCGAGGGGAAACGAAACTGCATATTCCCCCCACAACAAGGCAATAATTTCATTATTATATTTATCAACTTGACTCTGTGCTAATCTATTATCTCTCGAGCAAAATAATGTTTTATGTTTATTTTGGAAGAGCGTAATCCTTCTGAGTTGGTTGCTTTCAGTGAGCAAATCGCCAGCAACATTATTTTTCATGCACGAGATTCCACTGATTCGGAGCTGCTTCACTACTATCGTGTAAATCTCGCAACGCACGTATAGATGTTCGATGCCGCTTGTTAGTTACTCCAGTAATATGATTGGGTACGATTCTACTTACAGTTAGATGGAGGGAGATCATTTATTTCCCGGGGCGACCTCTGTTGTAATTATGTCCCTTTAGTGTATATTCCATGGGGGGTGAAATATGCAGTTTTGTTGACCGGGGAATATGCAATTTTATCTCATTACAATTTATATAGGGACACACTCCAATAAATATAATAATGAGAATTGTTGACCGTTCTCTCTTATTTCGTGTAGTATGATTTTTTTTATTTTGTGCTGTTGCCGTTATGTGAGTTAGGTCCTTGGAGTATGGATGAGGAAATTCTGTAATGGGAGACGGCTGAATATTGAGTGACGGATTAGTCGTTTGTATTTGTGACAACATCGCAAAGGGCAGATGCAGCCTGGTCAGGAGACCAGTAATTATCTGATTTAAAGGCATATAAATAATGATATATCCGTTTCTGTGCGGAGTTAGGAATCCATCTTTGATACCTGCGCTGTTTCTTCTGTTTGGGACTTATTCTTTGGGTCAATTATCAGAATATTGATGGGAAGTGCCATATCAAAGTTAGACAAACGATAATTGCCGCCATATGTAGCCTATTTTAGTCAATACTCCAATATCAACATTATTTCTGTCCATATACCAATAGATATGGTGCAATTACAGTCATCTGAGATTTCCAAAAATGGCTGCCATCATTTTCCAAACCAATTTTAATTACGGGCACTTTATTTGGGCACACGTGGCTTCTATTAATTAGTCACCCTATTGCTTTCACTTTAAATTTTGAAAGCAGAATGGTTCTGTAATGCTAAATTATTATGACACAGTAAGGAATGAAAATAATAATATCGATGAAAATAACGATGGCCGCCATGAGACAGGGCTGTTTATGGCTGTTTTATTATTTTGCTCTGAGTTTTATCGCAACCTATTAAATGAGAGAACTAAAGATTTCCTCAGAGAGAGAGAGAGAGAGAGAGAGAGAGAGAGAGAGAGTATATCCATTCTTATCTTCCTTAGTTTTCATGGAATATCCGGCGATGGGGACAGATTGGTTTGAAAAATCGTGGGTGCTAAGTTAAGCACTACCTCAAGCACGTTTCATTGATGTGAACACATCATGGCTTGTTTCCAATGGCAATATCTCATTCATGGCAGACTGAATCAGCTGGTGCCCATATCTATTTGAATATTTGAATACAACAGGCTCTTGTCCATATAAATCCTACTATTTGCTATGCAAATAAGGGAATATCGTTATGGAGATGTCTCACAAGTGGTTTCAACTTAGTGGTTGAGGATGGCTGAATGGTTTATATGGCCACAAAATCAATGCGGCAGGCGATTTAATATTTTCACTTCCACGATTTTTTAGCTATGTTCACAACATAAAAACACAAGCTCATCAACTTGAAATTTTCAAGAGAGACCTTTGCTAAAACCTTACTAAGTTTCGCATGCAATTTCTTATCTGAGTCGACGTATATGTTTTGGAGCGTTCAGAACATCCCTTAAAGAAAGCTTATATGTTGAAGCAGTTGAATTTCCTTTAGAACTTCGAAGAATTAAACTATCACTGCAATATATCACACATCTGCGATGAAATCACGCGAATCCTGCATATAACTGTGTTTCAACCCTGATTACCGGGATTTCTATTTAAAGAAACCCTCCATTATTCCACCTCTTGGAATTCGTATGAAGCCACGCATTATAGCAGCTGGTATTAAGCTTAGTCAAATTTTACCTAACAAGCTCTTGCCAATTCCACCATGGCAGTTAGCTAACGCAGAAGTGGATATTACACTAACGAAATATAAAAAGGCAGACACGAGCCAGGTCGTGTATACATAAGAATTTGGTCTGCTGAGAGAAAAATACAGATCATATCAGGTTATTAACACAGATGGTTCTAAAGATAGTGAGAGAGTAGCATGTGCTACTATCTTTAGTTCCAAAACTAAACCCTGTCGACTATCAGGTAAAAGTTCGATATTCACTGCAGAAGCAAAGCTATATTGTCGGCTTTGGAAGGTATTTGGTCCAGTAAAAGGAAAAAATATACCATATTCTCAGATTCACTGTCATGTTTTCAAGCGATTAAAAGTGGAAATTCAATCCATCCCACCATCTTGAATTTCTACAATAATATGACTGTAAATTTGATCAAAACATTGATATTGTGTTTTACTGGTTGCCTAGCCACGTTTGCATCAAAGGTAATACTGAGGCTGATAAAATGGCTAAGGCAGCCCTAGATAATGGGGCTGATCCTGTTGGAATCCCATATAGCGATTTCAGACCCTCTATCTTTACTTATGTGAGTATAGTGTTTCAATCTTTTTGGGGTGCTGTGAATAACATGAGTAGTGTGACTAACGTCACAGGACTGACGAAGTAGGGCGAGGAAGATGACTTGGGGGTCCAAGCGTAATGTTATACGTCACCTAGCTGACTTGGGGGTCCAAGAGTAATGTTATAGGTCAACTAAGTAGGTCAAATGTTCATTAAAAATAGGTCAGCTCAGGTCTTCCTGGTAACAATCTCCTAATGCACGTTCATGCCAAAAATCAAAGTTCGAATGTCAACGGTTCTCCTTATTTTGCCGAAGAAAGGATTCGGATGAACTGACTCACTCATTACCGAACAATTTGCTAATGAGAGCTTACTTCGTAAGAACAACAAACGTTATGAGTTCACAAAATTCTAGGCTACATTGATCTACACTGCCAGAAACGTTTCGATCAAGCCATGATCAGGCGATGTAGAATCAGCCATACACGATTATCTCACGAATATTTACTAAAAAGAGCTAGCCACAGGGTGTATTCCATGCCACGAAGATCTCACAGTGAAACATAATCTTATCGCCTGTATAGATTTTAAGGTTGTAAGAGATTCTTTTTATCGAGCAGCTACTTTAGAAGAAATTTTAGTCGGGTGAAAAAAGACTGTATCTGAGGTTATTTGAGAGAAATCGGTTTGTTGTAGAAGTTTTAATGTGTGGATATTTTAATGTGTTGGATTACTAAGTTATTAACTTGTATCATTACTCGATGCGAATTCTCGAAAAAGGCCAGTGAGAATGAAAAGCTACTTATTGTGAAAACAAAAACTATCAAATTAAATCTTTTCCAATTTACAAAGGTTTGCAACCACATTGTGGTCAGCCGATATTCTTTGGTATGCCGAGTTTCTACTTCGAACATGGCCCTCGGTGGCCGAGTGGTCTAAGGCGCTTCGCTGGTGACCGCTAGCCTCACACCGCTGAACCGGCACGTGTTCGAGCCCAGCTGGTCCATGTGTGAAAGTTTGTCAGTTACTTGCCGAAGGGCGGTGGTTCTCTCCGGGTACTCCGGCTTCCTCCACCAACCAAACTGACTGTCACCATATGAGTGAAAAAACTTGAGTGTGACATTAAGCCAAATTCCCTCCCTACTTCGAACATCACTGAGTAGTAGTAAGAAGTGAAATTCGGTACCATTTTGCACCACATGGCCGCCAGTGGGGGGGGGGGCACTTGGCAAGAACGAAAATGACAGATACAGCGCCAAATGGCGGTCTCTGATTGGACAAGAGCAGCCGAGAATATATCTAACGAGCAAGAACGAAAATGACAGATACAACGCCAAATGGTGGTCTCTGATTGGACAAGAGTCTTCTCGAATTGTAAGCATACCCAACGCGGCTCCCCCAGCGTGGGTATGATGTAGCATTGGGGAGAATAAACTATATAAAAACTTGTTGTTGTTGTTCTCTCATCTGTCATCCTTGTTGTTGTTCTCTATCCGGTCTATATCATGGCGTCAAGGCGTTATGCTAGAGCGTTAAGGCACAACGACGGGCGTTGACGGGTGTCACTGCATTTCGAAGAATTAGTGACAATTCCATGGAATATCTAGAAAATCAGAGCTTTTGGGCTATTTCACCAGGGCGTTGAAGCGTTAAGCTTGTCATTGGCGGGCGTTGCTACAAGATGCCACTTCACACGATGCATTCGGACCGCGGATGGTCCGTCTCTACCCCAAAACATCTTTCTTCACACCGCAAAATGCCCACTTTCGCTACTACTCCTACTGATGACGTCACCATTGACGTCACAGATGACGCAGACATCCCTCAAATAGGGGTCTGCACCACGAGAACTACAAGATGACACCCTTGAGAGCAAATTGGGTCGTATTGACCTTTGAGAGCAAATTGGATCGTATTGACCTTTGAGAGCAAATTGGGTCGCATTGACCTTTGAGAGCAAATTGGGTCGCATTGAACTTTCAGGGCAAGTTGGGACGTATTGACCTTTGAGAGCAAATTGGGTCGCAATGACCTTTGAGAGCAAATTTGGTCGCATTGACCTTTGAGAGCAAATTGGGACGTATTGACCCTTGAGAGCAAATTGGGTCGCATTGACCTTTGAGAGCAAATTGGGTCGCATTGACCTTGGAGAGCAAATTGGGTCGCATTGACCTTTGAGAGCAAATTGGGACGTATTGACCTTTGAGAGCAAATTGGGTCACATTGACCTTTGAGAGCAAATTGAGTCGTATTGACCTTTGAGAGCAAATTGGGTCGCATTGACCTTTATGAGCAAATAGGGTCGCATTGAACTTTGAGAGCAAATTGGGTCGCATTGACCTTTGAGAGCAAATTGGATCGCATTGACCTTTGAGAAGACCGGAAGCCGGGGTCAAAGGTCATTTCCGGTCTCTTGGCCGGAACCGGAAGTGACGTCACGAGACAGATGGCGCCCCCTAGCGGCCATGTGGCGCAAAATTGTACCGAATTTCACTTCATACTACTACTTCACTGTTTTGTTTCGAAGAAATGGGCCTATTTGCAATATTTCCAGAACCATTTCGTGGGAATCGCTTTAATTGTATCCTGTGGACTTGAAATATAAAGATATTGGATGAGGAGTTATGGTTTTTGGACAATAGATTTAATAATATCCCCAACATGCGACTCTGACGTACAGGAGAATTATTATTCTACCTTGCATACTAGTCCTCGGACGCTGCCCGAACGCAAACTGTTCCTCTCGTATGCATTCATGAAACGCGCCCTAGTGGGAATTCTTTGAGAGGTTAGGTTAGATTATCAGAAGAATCTATGGCGATCAGCATTTTAACCATACCAGACCTGGAGGCGGAGGGGGGGGGGGAGTAAAATGGTCCGCAGTAGTAGTATAAGTGGAAAAAAGGTCATATTGACCTCTTTGCACTTAAATGACCTCAAAAATTTGCATATTGGAGAGAAAATCTACCTCCCAACACAGAAGAGTTCCAATTGTTACCTTTCTAGGGGGAGGTAACCCCAGGTCACTATAGTTCCGGCAAAGGGGCCCTGGGCATGTATTCTTCCGCGGTGATGCGGTCTGCCGATGATGCGGTAGCGGAAAAAAGCTTCCGCGGAGAAAAAGTAGTCCCCAGACTTCAAATACGCTGCATAGTCCGATGGGGTCGAGTGAGGTACAGGGGTAAAAGCGTTCGGTGTCCGGTTTTTCACGTATATTATCGTTCTATTAGCGTTTGAAACGCGTTTCAATAGCGTTTTGTATTCGTTTCGTTTGCTTCTCAAAGAACGCGTTTATACCTCGCAAACGCGTTTGATCATCGGTATGCTCATTTATCTTTCGTTTCGTTTCGCTTAAAACGCGTTTCACGAACGCGTTTATGAACGCGTTTGAAACGCGTTTTGGAAACCCGTTTCGAAACCCGTTTTGGAAACGCGTTTCGGAACGCGTTTTTTCGTTGTTGTTGTTGTTGTTAAATAAGCATCACCGTCCACACCACGGTTGCTTTGTCGGGCGAGAATACTATTTGGTCTGTTTTTCTTTATTTGTGCAATGGTTCGACGACTGAGTGTTGATCAAAAGCCGCATGGAGTCATGGTCAGGCGGACGCTTTTTCGGTTCGTATCACACGCCTGACTATTCATTTCGCTTGGTACGGGAAGACAAATATTGTTTCGCTTAGTGAACGAAAAGATTTGAGCTTGCGTTTTGAAAACGCGTTTCGAAACGCGTTTTGGAAACGCGTTTCGTAACGCGTTTTATTGTTGTTGTTGTTGTTAAATAAGCATTACCGTCCACACCACGGTTGCTTCGACGGGCGAGAATACTATTTGGTCTGGGTTTTTTTCTTTGTACAACGGTTCGGCGACTGAGTGTTGATCAAGAGCTGCATGCAGTCAAGGTCAGACGAAGCGCTTTTTCGGCTCGGTATCACATGCCTGACTAATCACTTCGCTTGGTAAGGGAAGACATATATTGGTTCGCTTGGTGAACGAAAAGATTTAAGCTTAGCGCAATTTATAAACGAAAGGAATTACCGGACACAGAACCTTTTTATCCTTGTATATTAAAGGCTATGCCACATATATTTATAGCACAGGGATTCAAATAGCGGCTGAGGAAAGCCCCGACACGTGGGCTTCAAGGCCTGGTTTGCAAAATAACAAGTGAGAAATGACTACATTGTAGTCAAAACCTGCGGCAGTGGCAATAATACAGTGAAAGACATATCAGCGGAGGTAGTGGTAATTGTAGAAAAAAAGCGCCATCTGCAAGTGTCTTCATGCCAAGGGAAGTAATTTTCAACTTCTAACCCACAATTGCAGGAATTGACTAATAGATTTGACACAATATATATATATTCGCTTTCCTCGTTCAAAATCCGACGATGTTGACTGGTCCGTGCCGTCTATACTGAATTGACAGACGAAGTCACAATAATCGCTTTGGCAATGTCTTGGTACAAGTATCGTGAATTCCAAGTTTCAAAACATTCCGTTCAGCCGTTGATTTTTGCAAATCAAAAAGGCTTTCAAATATTTGGAAATCCAAACAAATTTCAAGGATTTAGTCATAGCGCGAACATCTACGCTCTTCAGTCTCCCTTCTCGCTTACTTTGCCGAGCAAAATGGAAAATTTATATTTCCGTCAAAGTTAATTTTCAATGAATTTATTATCAGGTCTATCACTTTGATCTGTGAAACTATGGAATGGGGTTGAAGGCTTTATCGAACTGTTCAAGAGGCATAATGACATTTTTCACGATTCAAATTGAGGCCTGTGACAGTCTTGATATTCGATTAGAATAATAAATTAAGTTTCTGCATTTATGTGCGTTATCATCTGCAAACTAAATACGGTACCTTGACACTCTTTTCCATGCAGCAAGCCAATATCAATACATGGTTTGCTCCTTCTATACAAATGATTACCTATTTCATCCTTAGGAGATATCACCTCATCCGACATGTTTGGTCAAGCCTTTTCGAAGGTTGATAATTTTATTAATTTTTTTTTTAAGCCAAATTCTGCAAATAAGAAACATTTCTTGTCAGTATCTATGGATATCGCCCTATAATCAATTCGCGAATATGTTTGGCATTAAGTCATTCGGGAGGTGATTTAAGTGCGAAATTTCAGGGTTAGTTCACTAAACAAGGTCTGTGTGTATAAGAGAATCATGTCGAATTCTTGTTATTATCTTTTGGTACATCAAATTATTGCATTCGCGAAAATGACTTCCAAGTCAATATGAAAGGTATCAAAATAAATAAAAAAAACTCTCAAGGAAATCAAGGTCCTAGCTTTTGACAACGAGATCAAATAGATCGCTTTTATGGTCAGTATCTGCTAATATATGACGTAATTTCATTCGTAAAACTGATTGACAAAGTAACGTAAATTGTGAAGTGAAGAACCAGTAAGTTCTAGCAGAAATGGGCTCTGACTTGAGAGAATGATGTCAAATGCAACATGTTTCTGCCCGTTGTCTGCTGATACAAATAAGTATTGATTTTACGGAAGTGATTAATGCAATTCTAAAGGGATTATGGGTGCGGAAGAGGACGAGAACATCAATACTAGCGAAGCAAGGCCCTGGCTTGCGAGAATGAGGATAGAGGGACTGTGTTCCGAAAGAGGATCATTCGAAATAGCTATGTGCCAAATTTCATGCTTGTAACCGAAAGTACACAATATAACTATGATGTACTGTTCGCGCATAGGGTTGTCGGACTCATTAAGTACTACATAGTCATTTATGTATTATAAAACCGTTTGCGCATAAAGTCAGTTTTGAGTATTATCAATGAGTCGGTATAGATAAGACATTGACAACGAGGTCAAATAGATCGCTTTTATGGTCAGTATCTGCTAATATATGACGTAATTTCATTCGTAAAACTGATTGACAAAGTGACGTAAATTGTGAAGTGTAGAACCAGTAAGTTCTAGCAGAAATGGGCTCTGACTTGAGAGAATGATGTCAAATGCAACATGTTTCTGCCCGTTGTCTGCTGATACACATAAGTATTGATTTTACGGAAGTGATTAATGCAATTCTAAAGGGATTATGAGTGCGGAAGAGGACGAGAACATCAATACCAGCGAAGCAAGACCCTGGCTTGCGAGAATGAGGATAGAGGGACTGGTTCCGAAAGAGGATCATTCGAAATAGCTATGTGCCAAATTTCATGCTTGTAACCGAAAGTACACAATATAACTATGATGTACTGTTCGCGCATAGGGTTGTCGGACTCATTAAATAGTACATAGTCATTTATGTATTATAAAACCGTTTGCGCATAAAGTCAGTTTTGAGTATTATCAATGAGTCGGTATAGCTAAGCCATTAAGTGCAAGTCCAGGGATTGGAGGGTCATTGTTTCGATTCCCACAGAGGGTTAAGTTATTCTTCCTTTCAAAACATATTTCCATATATGCGAATTGCTTGGGGGTAAAGTTAAACATCTTTATTCGGTGAAAGTTGCTGAGTTGTTCCGCTTACTTCTGAAACGTAATTGTTGCGTTTGTTTTTATGATGCATGATCTATAATTTGATACCAAGTATTATTCAATGTTAATCATAATGATAATGCGTTACTTGTTATGCTTCTTCGCCAATTTGTGTTTTATCTAGATTGGGTAGATAAAACGATTACTAGAAGTAGTGAACTTATTTTTCTACTTTCTAAGACAGTCGCCTGGGACTGTATGCAAATTAGCTGAACCACCGACAAGGTTGCGGCTCATCTTCTTTGATATATAAGAAATCAATTGTGTATACATCTGCATACTGTTCAATGAAAATGGTAATATCTGAAGACAGTGACTGATGTGACGACCGACAGCTTTAAAGCGACTGACTTAAGAGAATTGAAGTCTGAACGGAAATCAACGAAGCAATAATTCATTCCACCGAATATAGTTGCAAATGAATTCAAACGCGCTTGAAGACAGTGGTTTCATGTGAGATCGGAGGTTGAAAAGAAAAGTGTGGCAGAGATCCCACTCTCTTAGCGCATGCGCATTTCAAAAAGTCACAAGAAGAACAACAAGAAGAACAACAACAACGCGAGCCTCCCGTAGACCTGCGTGCCGCAGGTAAAAACACAAATTTGTACGAGTTGAACGAAAAGAGAAACGCGTTTATAAACGCGTTTCGATCAGAGCAAACGCGTTTGACGAGGGAAACGCGTTTTGATAAAATAAAAATTAAGCGATATTGAAAGCGTTTCGTTTCCTATAATCGTTTCGTAAACGTTTGAAACGCGTTTACATTTCGTTTCGTTCGCGTTTCGTTAGGTCAAACTAAACGAAAATAATCGGACACCGAACGCTTTTACCCCTGTATCAAAGTGAAGCATTCGTGAAGGGCATCTGATGGGCTGGGTGTAGGGTTGAAATAGCGTCATTCTGCGCATGCGCGGTGGACCAAGGGTATGGAAATATACGTTTTGGGGTCTAGGGCAGCCACTAATGGTCCGATGGAGTTGAGTGAGGTATCAATGTGAAGCCTATGTGAGGCGGCATCCGATGGGGTGGGTGTGGGGTTGGAATATCGTCATTCTGCGCATGCGCGGTAGACCAAGTGTATGGGAATAGACGTTTTGGGATCTAGGGGAGCCCGTAATGGGCCGATAGAGTCGTATGAGGTATCACTGTGAAGCCTATGTGAGGGGGCATCCGCCTGAACTAGTGGCTCGGGCGTTGTCAACACTCTGCCCATGCTCAAACAGGGAATTGTGCGAAAAGGGTCTGGAAATATACGTTTTGGGGTCTGGGTGGGCCACTAGTGATCCTATGGAGTTGTATGAGGTATCAAGGTGAAGCATTCGTAAAGGAGCATCCACCTGGACTATAGTCTCGGCCGTTGTCACCATTCTGCGCATGCGCACACAGGGAATTGTGGGAAAAGGGGATGGAGATAGACGTTTTGGTATCTAGGTAAGCCCCTATTGGTCCGATGGGGTCAAGTGAGGTATCAATGTGAAGCATATGTGAGGGGGCATCTGCCTGGACTAGTGTCTCGGTCGTTGTCAACATTGTGCGCATGCGCAGACAGTGAATTGTGGGAAAAGGGTATGCAAATAGACGTTTTGGGGTCGACATGGGCCACTATGGGCCCTATGGAGTCGTATGAGGTATCCATGTGAAGCAGTCGTGAAGGCGCATCCGACGGGATAGGTGACACGTGGAACTGACGTCATTCTGCGCATGCGCAGTAGACCAAGGGTATGAAAATAGACGTTTTGGGATCTAGGGGAGCCCCTAGTGGGCCGATGGAGCCGTATGAGGTATCCATGTGAAGCCTATGTGGGGGAGCATCCGCCTGGACTAGCGCAGACAGGGAATTATGGGAAAAGGGTACGGAAATAGACGTTTTCGGGTCTAGGTGGGCTACTATGGGTCCGATGGAGTTGTATGAGGTCTTATTTTGAAGCTCTCGTGAAGGGGCAGCCGGGGTTTGTCCGTGTTCAAGAGTCTGCGCATGCGCAGTCTGGTCGTAGTATAGAAATATACACATGGGCGTGTGTTTGGTGTACTAAACCCCATATGGGTCCATGGTTGAGGTTTGGTGGTGCGGGTTCTGCGCAAGTGTGTGTGACGTCACTTCCTAGTTCACTAAAACTACCTCCGAACACAGAATAGTTCCAATTTTTCCTTAGCCTAGCGTTTATCCATTCTTCCGAAGCATCCATGTATAGAGGAGGGTCTCCGACAATATTACCATCTATTTCCCTATGTGAAATGGCCAGTGGGGAACCCTCAGTTTTCCACAGAACCGTATTGGCACGAAAAAATCTTAATAAATATAATAAACTTAATCTATAGGTGTTGGACGAGTCTCCACTCGCCGTCTTCCTGGTCTTTACCCACACCTCGAATCTCACTTCACTCCACCTGTTGCTATTGTAACTTGTAACTTCTCGTCAACATTTTTGTGCTGGAATGTCCACTCTTAACCTAGACCAAAACATGTACTTGGTCTGTGGGCTGATTTCATTGGCTCTCTATTTTACTGCAGTGCTCTTGCATTGTTTTCTAGGCATTGATGGATTATATTTGATCCCATCCTAGGCCACTGATTGGCTATTTTTCTAAGCCCATTCATGAACTGAATCCCCGCATGTCCCACATTGGGCATTTATGCTCACACAGAAAACACGCAACACAGAGTTTTGAGATCTCATTTTTTTTATTCAGTGAACAACAACAACGTGAGAACAACCACGTGAAAAAACTGAAGCCCGGAACAGGGGGCTTTACGTGGAAAAATTTAAGCCCAGAACGGGACTTTTACATTGAAATGAACGGCAGCCCAGTCATATACGAGTACATCTCGGTCCTCGGCCTTGGGGTACTCGTCAAACATGTGGACGATCGTTTGCATGGAATGTCCCCGACATCGATGGTACAGGTAAAACAAGCAATATTGTCCGCACACACTACTGGTCAGGCTTCGCAACGTTTTGGTGTTCCAACACCACGTCTCTGTGCCTTGATCCATGAAGTCTGTTAAATCGGGATGGAGGGGTGGTGCCGTACGGGTCAAAGTATTCGCCCTGCTCTTCTGTCAAGTACACGGCCACCCAGTGTTGACCGGGCCGATTCATCGGGTCTGTATTCAGGACGTAAGCAGCAGGATACACACGGTCTAATGGGAACACATCTCGGGCGAACACTCCTTGAAAGATCATGCGTGTCCCTGGGTCATTCTCCAGCACGGTGCGTATCTGGTCTGTATCCATGTTAGGTGGCAAATTACAACACATATAAGGGAAGTGGGAAGAGGTGCCGACATACTGACTGCGTCACATGACTTCACAGAATAATTTTCTGGTTAACCTATTCTAAAGCACACACCAAGAATCTAACGATTCGTGGTATGTGTTGTATCTCAGGTACGCTTTTATTGTACCTGTTCATGTGACAACTTGGATGATATGACCACACGGCCCCTAGCACCGGCATAAGCAGTATTAGATACAAATCTAGAGAGCTATGATGGAAATGCTCTGACAACTCGTATACTGGTAATTGGTGAGCTGTTTCGCTGTGACAACTCGTACATTGGAGATTGGTGAGCTGTATCGTCGTCAGATGTAAATGACGGCATTTAACACAAAAGACTAGTCTGTAATGCCCGATGTCGACGTTACGGACGTTACAGGACGTTACGGCTTTTATCGATTTGAATAATGTTGTCAAACTCAGCGTAGCAAATCACATTGATGGTTTTCGGTAAAGGTGTCCCGAAATGCAGCTCCAAGCGTAAGTTGCCTTTCTTGACGAGACTCAGTTGATGATCGTTGTCTGAGGTGGGGGTCAGATCGAAACAGAACAATGTGTATCCTTGCCGAAATTGTCTCGACCGATCATATTTCCCTCATCTTGGTTGATTTGGCCAGTTGCTGTGAAGAGGTTCAAATAGCTCCTGATGTAATTGGCCGTTCCGAAGTTAGCTTGTAAGGGGCGTGCCGGTACCTGTTGGCCATCCACATGCAGGGCCACGAAATTGATGTTGAACGCTTTTAGGTTGAACGGATTCCTCGTGACAAGTCCCATTATAACTGGGCAAATCCCCCAGGAACAGGTTTTCTTGATTGACAATCATATTCCCTTTAGGGACGGAAAAGACCGTGGTCTGTACTCGTCGAATCGGGTACTGGGGTGGTTTTTTCTCCAAGGCTCTGATGTGCCCCAACTGTCACACCTGGGCTCGGTTTCACTTTGCGTACAAACAGACTGGCCTCTTGGGTGACAATGTTAAACTCGAGGTCCTCACTCGGGGCCATACAGGTAAACGCAGGCGTTGCGCGCACTAGTCGTATTTTGACAGGTACT